>JWHW01025485.1:197138-216837 GCA_000931545.1 Papilio glaucus | reverse complement strand
AAGGTGGAAAATGTCTATATCACCACTATATTCCACATATATTCCACACCGGAACTGCGTATTCTAGGTTACTACGTACTAGTGAATTATACATTATTATAATAACATGTATGTTTCTATATTGTTCGTTCCGCTTTACGAACCCAAGTGTCTTTAGAGATGTATGCTGTACATTATCTACATGCTTGGTAAAACTCAATTTTTTTTCTATAGTAACCCCTAAATCGGTAATCTCAGGAACTTTAGCGATTAGATCCTTTCCTATAAAATAACGCGAAGGAATAATGTTTTTATTTTTGGTGAACTTTACATTTTACAGAATTTAAAGTCATTTTGTTGCGTATACACCACTTGTGGATGCAATCGAAGTCTGATTACAATTGTACCGCATCTTCATTACTATTTATGTTTTTATATATATTTTAGGTCGTCAGAAAATTAAACATCTACATTACGGAATATAGTCCAAAATATCGTTTATAAATAAAGCAAACAGAATCGGGCCAAGATGAGAGCCTTGGGGTATGCCTGAGTAGACCATATAAGGGTTGTATTACCAGACTTAGAGTGTGTGACCAAAGTCTATGTTTCTGATTTTCTTTCAATAATAATTTTCCTTACAGGCAACTTATTTACAATTATCCGGAACAATTATTTGCTGATGCGGGTGTGATGGCCATTGAACATGCAGACTTTGATGGTATCGAGCGCTTGGCTTTGGTTACTGGTGGTGAAATTGTTTCCACATTTGACACACCTGAGAAGGTGAAACTGGGACATTGCAAGGTTATTGAACAGGTAGGCAAGAAAAGTTTATAAGACATGTTTTTATGCTATTATATTATAATAAAATAAACAAACGTAACAACTTAACAATAACACCAAATGGTGAAGTTTAATTCCTATTTGGTAAAATAAAATGCTCACAACATCTTGACTGCAACTTACAAAAACAAAAAATGTATATATATTTAATATATAAATGTTGTTTCATAGCAAGGTATAATGTTTGTAAACCAACAAATGTCACTTACTAAACATGGCGGCCATTATACTTTTTATACTTTCATCGGAAATGTAATTTTGTGAAAGTTGTTTTTAAAATGAAATTCTATAATATGGATGGCTAATGTTTTAAGGTAATTCGAGAAAAAGTTGTTAAACGTAAAAACTTTTGCTTACAAAAATTCTTTCTTGCTGTGAAACAAGGTATAAGAGAAACTAAAATTCTGTAGCCCTCCGAGTGGGTATCTGGATCTCTGTTGTGTTTTCAACTCTTCACATAATTTAGGTCCTGATTGGCGACGAGAGTTTGATCCGTTTCTCGGGCGTGGAGCTGGGCTCGGCGTGCACGGTGGTGATCCGCGGGGCCACGCAGCAAGTTATCGACGAGGCAGAGCGGTCCCTACATGATGCTCTTTGTGTGCTCGCTGCCACTGTGAAGGAACCGAAAGTTATATTTGGTGGTGGTGAGTAATGTTGATGTTTATTATTTATCCGCCACCTCATAGAACAAGGGCATGAAGTAGAAGCGTCACGAGTGAGATTCTACCGGCCACATTCCTTTTTTCACCCAAGTTTCCTTCAAGAAAAAAAACTGGTAATAGTTGTAACTGCAGATGCTAGTGTGGTAGTCATATAAAATCAGGTAAACTTGCTTATTAGCCTCCTACTAAAAAAATGGTGATAGCACGTAATTTGCCTCTAAATTTAATTTAATTCAGACTGAATTATCATATTTATTAATAGTGAATATTGTTTACTGTCGCCAGGTGCCAGTGAGATGTTGATGGCGGAAGCTGTATCTAAGGCCGCGTCGCGCACGGCGGGTAAGGAGGCGCTCGCGGCGGAGGCGTTCGCAGTGGCGCTGCGCCGCCTGCCCTCCGCCGTTGCTGACAACGCCGGCTACGACAGCGCTGATCTCATAGCTAGACTGAGAGCGCATCACGCGCAAGGAGAGAACACTATGGGACTTGGTATGTTGAATACGATAAAAATGATAACGCAACAATCAAATCTGTTGACAAATGCTAGGCACCAACAGGTATAGTTTGCAAAATTAGCTCCAACCACAGTAAAAAGGGGCAGGGCGCCTCGTGATCGCATTTTAGTTATAAGAATAAGCAAATTTGTATGATTCAAGAAATAAAACATGTTATTAGCACCGATTTTAATGAATATTAAAAAACAAACCTTTTAAACAAAAACAAAACTGACTTCAAAAAAACTATATTCAAAAACAATAAATGCACATAAAAGTATAAAATAATTTTACGCAATTATATCATATTTATTTTTGGATTCGGTGTCAGCTGTGTTTGGTAGCGATCGGATCAACATATTTTGTGGTACCCAGGCGAAGCCGGGGCGGGTCATTAGTATAGTATAAAGTTCATTTGTAAAATGTTTTCTTAAGGCATCCTTGTATATTGGTATTTCCTTAGCTGACGCTGACACCGACTCCAAAAATAAATATGATTAAGAATTGATTCTTATGTTTAATTGCGTAAAATTATTTTATACTTTTAAGTGCATTTATTGTTTTGAATATAGTTTTTTTGAAGTCGGTTTTGTTTTTGTTTAAAAGTTTTTAAACATAAAAAAAATATACACACGAATTGATAACCTCCTCCTTTTCGAAGTCGGTTAAAAATATATAGGTTATTTGTACAGCTTTTTTATTATAAATTAAATTCATTTAAAATATCGCAGACATGGAGAACGGATGTGTGGGCGACATGAAGACTCTGGGTATAACAGAGTCGTACGTGGTGAAGCGCCAGGTGCTGCTCTCGGCGGCGGAGGCAGCCGAGATGATACTCCGCGTCGACAACATCTTGAAGGCAGCGCCGCGCCGCCGCGGTCCCGACCGCCGTCCCTGCTAAATTAACCATATAGTATAGCGTCACTGTCAAACCAATATATGCTATGTGTACAGTTAATTGTCACATACCTGCTTTTATTTAACAATATTAACTGTTACCCGCGGCTTTGTAAGCCAGATTTATTTTCGGGATAAGAGGTTACAAAATTTCATGATCGATTTAATAATCGAACAAAGTTACGTTCGCATTTATAATATTAGTTATTTCTAGGTTATGCATATTATTTTTGTTTAGAGCCACATAGCAGATTTATTATTCGAAAATGTTGGTAACAGTGGTAAAAGTCACAATGGTCAAAATGTTCAAAAAGTGCACATAGAATATATTTGTTTGACAACGACGATACGTTAGATTGGAAGTGTTACTGAAATAACAACAAAATGTCGATACATTACTTTGAGCAAAATGTATCGATATTAGTTGTGCAATCGATTAATATCCCAATCAATATTTATCTATCGATGTTATGTCGTTCCTGCTGTATGAGAATCGAACAAAATGTCGAATATGTATTGATATCAAGAATTACCATCGTCTCTGATTTTTACACTTCTGGCTATAGTTTTAATGAATGTATGCTTATGAAATAATTTTCACAAATAGCTATTTTATTTTCGTTTAGTTAAGTAGTCTGCAAAGGAACAAGCATTTAATGATTTCTTTTTATTATTGGAAGTTATTATTTTAAACTTTCGTGGTAATCCATTTATTTTCTTGTTTTCATGCACAAGTTAATTCTTTTGCGGCAACATAATTAACTTAGTTTTGCTAGAAATTCTATTCAGAATTATTTGCTTTAGTTTGCTTGGCGCAAGTTAGATGTAACAATTAATTTAATATAAAATAATAACACACTAAGTTTTTTATTTTTATTTTAGAGGTTTATGTAGTAAGTAATGTTTTTTCAGTCCTCCCTTTCCCATTCCTTATATAATAAGGATAGGATGGGAAGAGGACTGTACTAGGTGTTGATGGATAGGAAAAGGAATCATGCTTTTTCTTGTCTATCTCCTCCTCTGCCATTAAAGGTAGGCAACACCGCGTGATAGTGACACAAAGTTTCCGGTCATTTGTACCAGTTCCATTCTTAAGGGGACTAATTACGTAATGACGAAAAGGAAAATGATGCGCAAACCATAGCGCCGGCCCAACCGCGTGTGACCAAATGTGACTAATGTTGTATTTGCCATTCTTCTAGTTGGGAAAATAAGTGGTGCCATACTGGTAAAATCGTTCGATAAAAACTAACAATTTTGAGAAAAACATAGTACACATTCGCCAACTCCCACAGGTATGGCATTATTAGACTTCTATTTATGATCCCACAAAAAATTGGTAAATAAGTATATGGTGGTACAAATAGTTTTGCAAAAGAAAAAAATACTCCTTTGCGGTGCTATGGCGGACATATGGAACAGTCGGAAAAGTATGGCATGGTGATTTTCATGAATGGCTACTAAATATTGAGTATACTTTTGAGACATATGACGATTGGTGAAGCGTAATGAAAATAGCGCTTATTAGCGTATTGTACTGCATCAATTACACTAAAAATAACACTCCAAGTCATAATTATTTTTACAATGGTAGAAGAATGAATTGACGTCAAATGTGATCACATCTATCAACTGTCAAAGTAAAATCTACCAATCAGAATCGTCGCTGCGTGGTAATAAAAACGTTCATGTTGACAAACGTAGGCAATGACAATTGTTAATTTCTCTTTTATTAGATACTAAATATGGGGGTAATATCTAAACTATGATACTTTCACTGGAACGACTTTTCTCGTACCGTACGAGATCCGAAAAAAAACTAAAGAGCGTATGCCTAGCGAAAAACTTTAACAAATTATTGGTAGATCAGTTGATGTTTGTGTCCCGCACCCCCTCGACTGCTGTCTGATTGTTATTATTGGCGTTTTCCGTTATAATTTTTCGTTTAGTTAGTACGGTTAGATGCGTTGTTAAAGAAACTAAAGGTTCCGACTTACTCACCGTGTTTCGGACTTCAGAAAAAAAGATCTGGGAAAAAGAAAGTCACTGAAGTCGATAGTTAAGCCAATTTTGTGATACGCCAATGCATCGATAACTATTACATCACAAAAAATGCATTACATAATGGCCAGTATTTTTTTAATAATATAATGGAAAAAACATTAGCTGAACCCGTTAATAGCAAGCATGTCAACTTTCATGAAAGACAACTTTTTCTGGGTCCGTCGTTTTAAAACCGTTTTACCAAATGGTAACTGGTTGTTTGCCATTGATCGCTCGCTGTTGTAGGTCTTCCGCAAGGATTGTGAAAAACACCGCTCTTCTTTTTGGAACCTTGACCTGATTGTGTATCCATTTAGTGAGAGGCCCACCTACGTTACTTCGTCCGGTAGATACTTGGGTTCCATGAACATTTTGGACTCGGAGATGGATATTTGAGTTTATTAACTCCATTATAGTATTAACTGCCACTAGTAATATTACACTAAGTATAACCTGTTACAAGTGACTTAAGGTCACGTAGACTAAACGATTGAACGATTTCCCTGCCTGAATCCTACAAACAATCAGTTAAATGCTATCAACAAAATGAAATTCTTTACTTTTTTGTCTCGACAATTCAATGATTTATCCGAACCAGGGACTATAACACAATTTACCTTTATTATTTGATTTACCTCTTCAATTTATTCCCGTATAAAAATAGAAATCGAAATTTTCTAGTCGAAAGGTGTTTTATTTGCTATCCTTTTGGGATAATAAAATGTCACGGTGAATTTATTGCAAAAGAGTATATCAATATTTGTATTTATTTCGCACGTTTCACAGTTTTTTATTTGTTCCTGAAATATTGACAAGAATAAGAAAGCCTAAAAATGATTTTTTTTTGGTCTCAGGCATGCGGTAAGTTTTCTTTATAGGAGAAGGGGGCTAACTACGCCGTAGGTATTGATAAAAAGGAACTCTTATTTCTGCCAACCCTCGTATTGGCGATGCCGATCGGAACGGAACTCGCTTCAGAGCTTAAAAATCTGAAGACCTATTGTGGTCATAATCATTAAAAATAACAAGGTGATGTTGAACTCAAAATAGTATCGTAAATTTTTGAGCTTTTTTCAGCATAAAGTATAACTGATAGTTTCTAAAAAGTACCTAACCTTAAGATTAAGAAGTCGTATATTTTACTTAGAGAAGGTTGAAATGAAATAAATATCCCTCACGCCCCTCACGCCCGTAACCCAGAGGAGTAGACAGAGATTATTCATTTCCATTCTCTTCACACCTCTCTCGCTTCTACATTCATATATCTACGCATAATTGCTCCTTGGAGTACCCGTAAGTACTCCTTATATCGCTGTTCTTTGGAATGTCACTAATCTGATCGACATAAGTTCTCCTTGGAAGTCCCCTGCCATCGCAGCCACTCACTATTGCAACATAAATTTGTGTGAACAAAAACTTAAAATAAACGCGATAAAATCCGTAAAATTAGTTTTATCACAAAATAATTCGTTCACTTTAAAATTTGTTACGGACGAATTCAGATGATTATACGACGGGCTTGGATGACATTACGACGCGATAGCATTAAAATAGATTTTCTTTATACTTGTGTCACAGGTAGAAACAAATGGCCTAAAATTAAATAAACGATCTTGTTATGCTTTAGCTGACATAAAAGAGTTTAATTGTACTGATACGGCGAAATAGTCGTCTGTTGATATGAAATAACTACGATAACATGATTGTACTGTGCCGCTTAATAGTACAGAAACATGCGATTGTTAACGAATAAGAAAGGAGTTCTATTATAATTTTGTTTTCGAAATGTTTTTTTTAGAATTCAGACTAATAAGCCAACAAACAAGGAATAAGGTTAGCATGCTAAGTTAATTATCACACGATAAATATTAATAAGATATGTACTAAATGTTAACTATTTTTAAAATAAGTTAGATATATGTTTTTTTAGCAAGAATTGTATAAATATTAAAGAAATGAGACGAGAAAAGTTTCCGTTTGATGCTAAGTTTCAATGAGAAAGAGACGGGAGTACTGACCTACTCACAGTATAATTACACATATGCATATGTAAGTATATATATGCATATGTGTAAATATACATACCTACGTATATTTACACAAATGCATCATAGCAGGGCTGGCGTCAGGCAGGCGGCCGGTCGTAAAAACTGTAGCCAAAACCTAAATAGTATGTACTACAGTAATACTGTGCCGACCACACATGAGTGGGAAAAGGGCAGGGAGATGATGATTCGGTGTAGCTAATAACTTTAATACCGTAGAGGAGCGGTAAGTAGTTAAGGAAAAGAAATTCTCATTCAATTTCAAAGCTATTCTCGATTCTAGTTATAGTTTTAAAATATTATGTATCACAAAGAAATATTTTTAAAATGGGTAATATAAACATTACTAAAATGAAAAACATTATTCGTTGCAATCATGTCGGCGATAAAACTGACACAAGCACTTCATAAATCAACCGCGACTAAGACAAACATTCTTAAGTGTATATCCTTTTACGTATTACATATTTTTACCGCGGGACGAATCGGTGCGGGCGAGATTCGAGGCTGACGGCTCGTTCATTTTTAACTCCACCCTCGCGCCAGGTCGGAGACAATTTGGATAAATTGCGTATATTCGCTGGCGACCGTTTAAATTATTCAGACGCCAGCCTTCGCGTCTTCATGACAAGAAGAGGATTGCACAATAAAGCGGAATATTTATAGAGCGATCGCGTACTTACCCTACTACCGAGCCTATGTACAGAGCCGCGCAGTCGACGTCTGTTTCGAACGGCGTATCTATTCTAGCTGTATAATCTTTGTGGAGCTTTACTAGATGAATATATGTCGGGACTACGTCTACCGTCAGTTATGAAAACTTAATTTGTTCGGTATGTGAAAAGCCCTTCATCCCATTGAAAGTGATCTTACCTAAATTATTATATGAAAGTCAGTTTGGATATTGCGAACGTGTTAATTTTAACGGGATCTTTAATTTAAAGTATGCATATAAGCCGTCGAGGTCGGCAGAGATCATGGTTTGACAGTTAGCAAAATGTTGACGGTTTTCTTGTTTCCTTTATGTACTTTTCAAAAGTCGCATCTTTTCTTTATGGCAGAAGGTGGCAAACGCGCAAGCGGGACATCTGATATTAAGTGACCGCTACCCATAGGCATCTGCAACAAGATAATGAGTTGCAGATGCGTTGCTTGGCTTTAATGGACAGAGAGGGGAACAGACAGGATAAAGGATGTTCCCTTTTGCTGTCCATACCCTCGCCGATGAAATCCTTTCCCCTTTCCCTTCCTTCCTTATTAGAAAAGGATGTAAGGATTATATGGATTTGAACATCCGGTACCTCACTCATCGGACGAAGCGCAGAAGTATTCACGCCTGTCTTCTGTGAGGTCGTGGTATTTCACCGGTCGAGCCGGCCAATTCGTGCGTCTGATGTTGTTGTATCAGGCTCTACCAATGTCATAAACTTATGGTAATTGTAAGATTCATTTTATAATTGTGTATTTGTTCTGCAATATTGCTTGTTACTCTATGTTGTTAGTTTATTCTTTACTTCGACTTAATATATGTTAATGTTTTCACCGGGTTATTACGAACAAATTAGTTTCAATATGTTAAAAAGAGATGACAGTGTTTTATATACTGGCTTCTTAAAGATTAGTCATGCCAACTACAGTACAGGACAACTCGGCAGACGCGGCCTAACCCAGAAGAAAGAATAAAACAATTTTCTTGGTCACTATGAAGTAATTTAAAAATTATATAATTTGATGTCATTTTATTTCTAACAACAATAGGATTGTAAGGTTTATATAGTATTGTAATCAGAATTTAAAAAAAATTAGTAGTATAGTAATCAGTATAGCAGCAAATATAAGATAACCTACAATAATATTGATCAATATTATTATTTTGATCTTACGGGCAAGGACGAGCTGAACTGGACGAAGGTCAATATGATTATGTAAACTGGATTGGGCTCATGAGAAATATATATAGGTGAGCAGTTTATTTGAATTAATTATAGATTTTAGTTCCCGACTACTTTCGAGGAAACCCGAACGCGATATTGCGAACTCTAAACGCTTTGTTCTTAGTAGCTTTTGTTACATTCTTTTGGAAAATTATACTTCTGATATTGATAAGCTATATCGATATTGGACTTATGTATTTAAGTTTTTCCTTAGGAGTCGTATTTCCCCATCTTTTCCCTAACAGCTACGAAGCGACCGGCCCCTTTTTCAAACAGGAGGAACATAAAAGAAGCTTTAAAATGTAACTTTAACAACGTTTCATTAAATTCCAGACGCAGAAAAACAAACAAGCGAGTGAATAATGCTAACTAATGACGGATGTTTGCAGTTGTTGCACGCGCCCTGCCTCGCGCCCCGCGCCCCGCGAACTGCAACTTAATTACTTGGCATATTTACTTAAAAGCCCACCTTCAACTACATGCATAAATTGAAAATTGCGAGATTTTTTTAAATATTTAGAGATGTATTTTACTAAAAATAATTCGAGACTATAAATTAATAAGTACTTTAATGAAACTTTAAAATAATAATTACGGTCACAGCACCCTAAAGGGCGTATTCTCAATTCTATCTTATCTCTATTTTATACAAATAAAAGATCTCGGTGGGCCTACATTTACACTCGAGGATGGTTACCGAGGAGTTGTTAGTGGATACATTCCTACAAAATCCTGTCTCCCCCCAGAAGGCATGTCCTTATATAAAAAGCAAGTAAACGAATTCACTTTCATAATTTTCACCCTTCGCAGATTAAATTATTTCCTGAAGATAAGTGCCTCTCCCGTAGGAAGATATATAGGATACCTAATTGTTTTTAGCTTATAATAGCTTATCCCGTAATCCCGGCTTACTGAGGTAGTAATTACCCAACTATTGTGATCGCAGCCAAAGTTTCGACGAAATAGTTTTCTTTGCTCTCGTTTATCTTTCTTAAACACTGGAATTGGCCGGGGATTTGGGGGCTAATTACATTGCTGCTTTGTTGCTTAATAAGGCGACCGTATTTCCTTTTCAAGATATAAACATCGGTTCGTTTATTTAATGTTTTTTTCTTAGTAGACTACGCGACTTGCGCTTAAATTGATCTTTAGTCTATATTTAGAATATACCATTAAAAATTTCACAAGTAGAATGCACTATTTAAAATTTGTGGTGTTATGTGTTTCGTGACGTGACTGCCATCTATGATTGTTCCTATTACTAAAAATGGAACATTACAAAAATGGGAAGCTGAGACCTTGAAGACTTTGCATAGACGTACCGGTCGCTCCCTTGAATACTTTGATGCTGTAAACGTAAGTGTCACCGAGAACATTAATTCGGCATTGTTCCCAACCAACTTTATGAATTTTACGAAGCACTATGCATCGAATTTTGACCAAAGACCTCCAGTGCAATTTCAGCTTACTGATGAGCTCAAGTCAGCAGACCATGCACAATGCTCATAATTCGCCTAATGAGTGAAGGAGCAAAGCGAAGTGAATGCCGATCTTTCGAAAAAAATATGTTCACCTGAAGAGCAATAATCCGTGAGCCACGGAGACCGTATGCTTGATGTTTTATTCTTTAGTTAAACTAAACATGTCTACTTTATAATGCAATAAAATATCAGATCTGAATCAAAAATACGTGTTTTATTTTCAAATGAAAAACTCCTATAGAAATCTAATAATAATATTGTTAAACCACTATTCAATACTGTTTTATTCTAAATTCGTATTTATATTGCGTGTATACGAAAGTAAAATATGATGATAATTATAATTAAGGAAACAATTGACGATCGTTCATAAAAAAAGCTGCCGTTCATAAAAAATGAGTGTTTTTTAACTTGTAGGAAAAAAAAAGTGTCCGTTAATGATATACGTTAATGTACCTATAGCGATATAAAATCAGATCAATCGTCAAAGTTGTATCGACATTCAGTTTGGTCGCGTGTAAGCTCTAATTGGCCCAGTTTAGTTGGGCAGAGATCGCACCACTAAATAGAGATTTGTGCGGGACTAATCCTCCTTGATCCGTGCAATCCTACCGGCATACCTTTACATAAACGAAGCAAACGCCGAGCCCGGTCGGGCCTAAAACTTCATTGCTCCAGTTTCCGAACCTTCTCGGCATAACAGGAACCTTTTATATTATGTAATCTTCATACATCTTTGTTTATTGTTGTTAAGTATCACGTTATTTTCTTCTTAAAATTAAACACAAAAGTAATATTTAGTAATAATATTTAAAAGTAATAGCCAAGAGAAGTGCCACATTAATTAAATAATGACTCAAGATGCATGTATGATAATAAAACATTGGTTCTATGGTTACAACAAAATTAAACAAAGTTAAATTAACCTTTATATCTTTTATTAAGGTAGTCTTTGATAGGGTTAATTAAAGACTGTTATTCTTTGTAAATTTACGAATTAGTAGAGAGTACTCCTCTTCCTTAAACATCGGTAACGCATGTGCAGTTCCTCTCGGTGAGCACTTGACCGTCTCTTTGACTTCTTATCCTATAAAAATGTATCTAAGTTAATAATAATAAGAAAATTTTGTTCATACAAAACCATCATTGGGTCTTTGTATCCATAGTTTTAACGTGACACGTGAACACAAGGAGTAGAGAGGGTTGTATGTCTTAAATATTACAAACTTAACGAAAGATATACCTATAAAATAATAATATCACAGCGGTTGTATCTAAGCAATAGTAGGTATTTTATGTTTATCATATGATAGACAGAGTATTAAAAATTTTCTATTCTATCGACTAGGCCAATGCGTACAAAAGAAAATATCTTAAATTTTTAGTTAAATCCCAACTGACACTTCCCATGAATACTTAATTTAAACCTTTAAATTAATTATTATTCGTTATGCTGGCATTTGGGTAGATCAATCCCGTTTTCCAAAAAATCTTGATTTGCATGTAGAGCTCAAGAAAGTATTATTTCGTTTTTTATTCTATTTTCGTATTGACTTGAAAAGGAAATGTTAAGAAGCTCAAATTTTCTAAATCTGGAAGTGTATCTTAGCCCTTATGTTTTTTACTAGAAACTCAAATGTAAGGACCAGAGTCTACTAGAGTGGAGATAACTGCTACATAGAAGAAAAAATTCTGACACAATTTCATTTGCCTTTATTTAACTTACTCTACATTTACAAAAAATAAACTCCCGGTGCCTTTAATCCAATTGGGATTGAAATAAGATATAAAGATAAGATCAATATGTTTAATTTAAATGTAACACTAACAATTTAAACGTGTTAACGTTAAAGAGGGTCATTTAATAAAATGAAAATCGTTTATATTTCTGGGTATTGATTTGCTTTAGTGTGTGCCAGGGTTAAGGCTATTGTACGAAGTGACTTCCCGACACGACAAAGTTTACCAATGCGCCAGGATAAGTTTCCTAAGCACCTAATATTGTTTTAGTTGGTAAGTCGCGAGCGGGACTCTCGGCAGACAGTTTTGGCAGCTGCTCTGTGCATGATGTATGTTAATGTCAAGTCGGAGATTATTTCTTGGCACTGAAACATGGCGCCCGTCCGTGCGATTGTTAGCTTAGCATACTTCCCTTCCGACATGGTATTGTGCGTTGTGTTACCGTTTGTAGGAGCTTTTGAAATCTAAGTTTAATTTAAAAATTCTCATTTATTAGATTACCTTTAATCGAAAGAGGAGCAAATCTTAAAAAAGATAAGTATGTATTGGCCGGCAAAATCTGCTTACAATCTCACGAGGGTAATAAGATTATTACCCTATTCAGGGCAGCCGACAGAGAAAACTAGCTAGTACAAAAGGCAAAGAATCAACATCACCACAAAATTTTCGATAACAGTAAATCCTAGTAATATTATTTTCCACTTGAACAACTCGTAAAGTGCTATAAATTGTATTGTACAGAAATCCAACTTCGTTGGTAGTATCCGCGCAAATAAAATTCAAGCGGCGAGTCGGTACGTTCACAAAAAGAAAACAATAAAATACAATAAAGTTAACGTCTGCCTGTGATTGAATTCACTAAGTTTAAAGTGTGTTATTTCTTCGGCTGCGAGTTCGCCTCGGAGCTGACAGTAGATAATATTAAGTTCAGGATGCGTGCCAGTTGTAGCCGATGAATACGGCAGCTGCAAGATCTATTAGGTTTATATTCTTGAATAAGACGTTTTTATCTGCATTGAATTCATCGGAGTATTTCTAAAATTGTAGTGTAGTAATATTAAAATACAATAAAATATTCTGACCAACGTTAAAGAGATGGTTAAAACAACCTAAAGACTAACTTTTCGAGTGAGGCCGAATGTGAAGAAAGGTGAGTTTATAGCTGCATGTGATTAACTGTATTAATCCATTAATAGAAAAAACTTTGAATGTAGGATAGCATATGATCCGGGATCTTCGTTAGTCAATCTAGTCATAGTGAGATGACTAATAATTAGCTATCATAATTACTTTACACATATATAAAAATGCTATGAGAATGATGATTCCGTCCAGCTATCAATTTTAATGTCTTTCTACTGGACTACGGTTACTACAGAACTTGTGGCGTAGCCCATATAACATACAAAGATCAAGAGTAGCAGAGCATCAACAGAGAGCGAAGCATTAACTTGTTAACTACCCTGAAAGAACAGTTAATACTCGTAGAAAATATTAACCAGATTAAATGCAATTAAATGAAATAAATATGTGCTCACACCCGTAACCCAGAAGGGTAGGCAGAGATCTTAGATTTCCCTTTAGCGCGATCCTGGCAGACCTCTCTCGCTTCTTCTACATTCATACATCTACGCATGCATGCTCGTCGGTTATGGGTGCTCCTTATATCGCCCTTTATTAGTAAGCCTCTAATCTGATCGATATAAGTTCTCCTACGGCGACCCCTACCAACACTGACTACTTTTGCTCACTTTTGCTACATAAGTTTGTTTCGTTATTCTCTCTTCATTCATCCTTTCAACATGCTTGAACCACCGAAGCATACCTTTCTTAATTCTAGTCACAACTTCCACCTTTACACACTTTTCCCTTATTTTTTTAATCCAATCATTCAATGTCACGCCTAACATACTTCTTAAGGATCGCATCTCAACGGCATTAACTCTACTAGCATGCTTTTCCTGTTAAACCCAGCTCTCACGTCCATAAATTAAAGTGGGGACTAGTAGAGCATTGTGTATAGCCATACGAGCCTTCGTAAACAGATCCTAACTCCTCACTACTGTACCTATAGTCCCATTAATTTTATTTCCCGCATTCATACGTCGTTCAGTCTTTAAACATCTCTACTAAACATACACGAACTCTTCCACCTCTTCCACTTTTTTACCGTTAACATTTATTTTAATTACTATCACTTTGTTCTCTTCCAAACACCATTACTTTCGTTTTTTTACATTCATCTTCATACATTTACCTTCTAATTAATCATCCACTACATTCAGCATAAGTTGTAAGCCCTCCGCTGATGACACAAACACGACCTGGTCATCGGCGTACAAGAGACATTTTACAACTAGCTCTGAGCTTAATTTCCTTTCCTTTTCTTACTTCACAATCTTCGTCTTTCAAGGCTTTCAAACAATAATCCATAAAGAGATTGAATAGCCACGGGGATGTTACACATCCCTGTCTTACACCTTTATCGATGCTAAACCAGTCTGAGTAGGCACCGTTAATCCTAATACAAGGAGTAGAATCTTCATAAAGAGACTTTAACGTTTGTATTAGATCACTGTTCAATCCAAACTCAACCAAGGTTGACCACACATCATCTCTTTTAACTTTATCATAGGCCTTTTCTAAATCTACGAAGGTGCAGAAACATTTTTGTTTACAGCCAGAAACTTATCTAACTTAACTTACGATTATACGTAAAGAAAAAATCCGATCCACACAACCCATTCATTTCTAAATCCCGCTTGCACATCTCACATTCTTTCTTCTGTTTCTTTCAATCAGTACTTTAGCATACACTTTTCCCACAATGCTAAGAAGGCTGATTCAATATCCCTCCCATCTCTACAAAAAATACAATTTATACTGAGCAGGCATCAAGTAAACCACCCTAAAATATTTAAGGATCGAGTGTGAACTTTTACATACGTATTCATGGATCAGTGGGTAAAAGTTTTTCTTATACTTATTACCATTAGGCAAGTTTGTTGAATTGACCGCTATTCGCTATAACGTAGACATACAAAGGTTTTATGATCTACATTAAGCTAATGGAATCAGACATGAGGCAGTTATTTCGAATGAACAATGTAAGGAATCATTTTCTTTTGGCTTTTAAAAATATTCACACAAAAACAATCCTCAGTAATCCAACGAAATTACTTGCTCTATGTAGACACTTGCAACCTGGATTTGATAAAGCTTACAAGATATCATAGTCCGAAACGTGAACGTGTATCCGTTAAAGACAAATATATCTATGTCTCTGTAGTCGCACCTGCAATGTAAAACAGATTTAAATATTATAGTTTATTCCTAGAAGTGACGCGGAATAATAGACATGCTCAAGTTACGTGAAGTAATGGGACCATCCACTTCACGTTAACTTCGCCGCTCTGTACGCGTCCCGTATCTAGCAGTTTCATATTAATCAATGGGCGGTTAACGTTCGTCGCTTTGAAGTAGTTGATGCACCAGCTTCAAATATGATGATAAGATGACAACAAAACATAACAGGTATGACTACATCTGAGTAAATTATGCGGTGCAGTTTTAACAGTCTAGTATGCTAGTATGTTAGATTTTTAAATACATAGCGTATACAAGTTCTCTGTGTTATCACAAACATCAACAAGATTTTAGTATAGTCATTTTTGAACATAGACTTCTCACAGAGTCCAGAATACGTACGGCAACACCACAGGTTAGGATACGTACGGTAATCTGACAGCCCTGTTCCAACAAGTCTGCCAGGGTACAGGATAGGCGCGTGCAGCGCGTCATGGACTGCGTCCGTGAAATTGAATTAGCAACTCATTAGTGACGCCAATAAAACGAGCCGTCGAGTCACCCCACTAGCGCCTGGCTCGTGCCGAAGCGACTTATTCGCATTTACGTTTTATTACGTATTAACGTATTTAAATCAACAGAACCTGAATGATGCGCCTGCTTGCGTTCATTGACATTTTCATTTTTCAAATTAATTAGAGTTAATGATAACTTAAATATAAGTAAACACTACTTCATTGTGATTGTAATTGCGGCTAACTATTTTATGTGAAATTATTGAACAGAGATGTGTTACACAGTGTATACTGTTACTTGTACTTGCCATGTATCTATATGGATCCACTGTCAGGCATACTAGTATTTTAGTTGCACCGGCAGCAGTAGTAATAACAATAATAAGATTTGCTAAAAATATATCATCAGGTGTAATTATTAAAGTACATAAATATTGTACTTCCCTATCCTATCTCTTGATCGTTATGCCGAAATATCTCGTATATCATATTTCATTAATATAGCATTAAATGAGGATCATTTATAATTGAAAAATGGGAATTAGCCTACTGTGTGATAATAAGAACATTCTGAGACAAGCAATTGTTTGCTTAAAAAGAAGTTCCAAATATTTGTAAAGAAATACGTAGTACCAATAAGTTAGAGAAACGAAGAATTTTTAAATTTAATTTTTAAAGAATTATCACTAAGAAAAAATTGTTTCATTTTTCCTTTTCTATTTGTTTTAATGATTTTCAAAGTTAATATTATCATTCATAATGTCGTTAGCAGTAAATTATTGGTCGGTTTTCTTTTGACTGCTGTAGTTAAATATCAAACCAATTAGAAAATTAGCAGATAAATAAGATATCAAAGTAGCAGATACGTTAGTAAATACGTGTCTATGTCAGAAATATTTCAAAGTGGCGGAGCGGGATTCCCCCGGGGCGGGCGAGGGTAAACTCTTGCGAATTATAGGCACTTAGTTTAAACGATGGCCCGTCGGGATACCGCTATACAGTTACCTACTCTCACTACTCTCAAACAGAATGTGATTTTAAATAAATCAAAATTAGTCGGCTCTTTCTAGGTTTACGTTAATTAGATATCTCAACATTTGGAGCACTAATCAAGGGATCCGGTCTCATAGCTAAAAATTGAAGTGCTAGTTTATCTAAAAATCACACGTAAAATGGATTTAGGATTTAGAAAAGCTGTACTATTTTGTACCAGCTCATGTGTGATATTTTTAGTGATGAATTTTGAAATACGTGCAGATGGCTAGGTCAAAATATCTTGATTTTTCTATTGGATGTCTATTACGAGTCACCAATTTAATCGTGGGTGTACACTGACGTAAACATTAATAAAATATATTGTCATCTCAGTTTTTTCAGAGTGAAAGATAGAGAGAAACCTTGTAACGGGACACGATTTTACGTCAGTGGAAGCCCACGGTAAAACATTACCAGAAACACTGGGTTATACCGCAAAGACTCTGGATAGGTTTATGACAGCCAAACAAGCAAAAGTGGTCGGACCGTACATGTGATCAAATGGTTGGTATTTACGATGTTAACATTTTCTGATTAATCTGATACAGTTGACAGAGTTGTGTTGAGAATTTATTTGAATAAACGGGAGACCTAATGACAGCTATATTTGCTAGTCGTGATATAACATTGAGAGATTAGTTTCTGCATGTAAAAGAGTTGTCTCTCTTGGTTCTTTCGTGAACATATTTCTTTTATATCATTGTTAATAAATAAAAATAACGCAAAATATGGCATCTATATCTCAAGCAATAATTCTATTTGTATAAATTTGTATAAATAGAATTATTGCTTACAATATATAGAGAAAGTTATCTCAGAATTGGTATTTTTCTACAATATGCGAGAGATGAAAGGTCTTTGCTTGAAGTTCCAAGTACAGTTTTACTTTTGAATTAAATTTTCTACATAATTTACGAGTATATGACACTTTTTATTCGGACCGATAGTACTTTTAAGGCATTTGTTTTGTTACAAATTCCATCAAAATACAAGCGTATTATCAATGTAAGCACAAATTTTCATAAGTTTCAAAGTTTATTAATAAGACAGCTCAAAACCATTTTATTCCTGACGTTTTGCCTAACGGCAGAAGGTAGTTATTTCATTGCCATTTTACTGATCGAGACAACGTTAAATCGCCGAAGCTTCTAAGAAAAAGTATAGGATAGTAAATAAATAAAAAATAGATAGTAACATAAAGCATAATTGATTAAGAGAATAACGAATAATAGAATAACATATGAAGAGAGAATAACGAAACAAATGTATGTTGCAAAAGTGAGTGGCACTGTTGGCAGAAGACGCCCTAGGAGAACTTATATCGATCAGATTAATGGCTTACTAAAAAGGGGCGATATTAGGAGTACCCGTAACCAACGAACATGTATGGATGTAGAACAAGCCAGAGTAATGTGCCAGAATCACGACAAATGGAAATCCATGATCTCTGCCTACTCCTCTGGGTTACGGGCATATTATTATTGATTAAGCTAAGAACAACATTGTTGGACTGCCAAAGAACAAAGTAAATAAAGTGACTTTGGTATTGGCGTTCGCATGCGTGCAAGAACAAAGTTTGGCGCGAGTTTAGCGACCAATCCAAGAAGTTCTGTTATGATCGACCATTACTCTACAACTCGGACGGTCTGCGTCGGTTCGCAATTTGCGATATTGTCTCTAAAGTCTAAACAGTTTTAAGGTTATGTGTAGAAGCTCATTGAACCAAAAAATACAATCAATGGAAGTGACATTATTGCCAATTGTTTTTTTTGTATCGGAATTAACTTTAATTACAAGATAATTATATTTGATGCATTTAGCTAATGTTATTTAAATCTTTCGAATTCATGTCATCCGATATTATTTCGTAAAACACATAAAAGTTCATGGAAACAGTTATGCGGAAACTCCAAATTTAAAAACACCCAACCTATAAAATAAAAGAGCGTTCTAAAGCTAGCTTTTCAATATGTGATATAATATAAGCCGAAATTTTAATTATATCCAGCGAAGCGAAGAGATCCTTCACTCTGAGATATCGTTTGTCCGGGTTCTGTTCGACATTGTATCTTATCATTGAGGGCAAAGTGGGGTCGTAGAAGGTGTGTACAGGAGAGATATATAATCTGAAAATAATCGCCCGGTCGGTCGAAAAAATATGTGGTATCGAAGAAATATCTTGAGATGTAATGTATACTACTATATATTATTCGCAGTATAAAGGTAGGTAAAAAAAGGACAGGTCTGTACTCTATATCCATTCACAAACCGTCGTGGATGCACCAAATTCGTCATGGTCGTGGGAGGATGAGATGGAGGTAACAGCTCAAAAACTCAAACAAGCCGCAAACCGTCTAAAAATTCATGGATTGGGTCTGACAATAGCGCCTACCAAGACAGAGGCACTTCGGTTTCATAAGTTTCCCAGAACCAGAGAGCTGCCCGACACGTCCGAGTAGTCGGAATCGCAGTTAAAGTAGAGCGCTACATCATGTAAATGGGACTTACTTTAGATAGTCACTGGGGGTTTGAAGAGCATTCTGATCGCCTAAACCCCCGGATCAAAAGAGTAGCAGGTGCCCTACATAAACTGCTGACCAATCGTGGAAGACCCACAGAGGAAGTTCGCCGCCTCTATGTCGGTGTTGTACGATCCGTTGCCTTTTATGTGGCCGTCGCTGTAGAGCTAAGTTCTACAGTATGCAGCAAAGCGGCGACA
>JWHW01025485.1:183836-196842 GCA_000931545.1 Papilio glaucus | reverse complement strand
ATTATAGGGGCCATTAGGGTTGCAGGTGCGTGGGTTAGGGGCCCTAAGCACCAACCAAAGCAGCCCTGAGGTGGACGATGGTCTATTCCCGTACCATCAAGACATTTTAGTCGGTACAAGCCCGACATAACTTATTTTTAGCCCCTTGAGATATAAGTATGCGTAAGGCATTCCTCCATGTAAAAAAAGGTAGGTAAACGATATTTATTTATATCGGATTGAATTTAAAAAAACTCGTAATTTTTTGTTTCGACCAAGTCCTTTCTAGTATATTCCATAAACTAATTCCGTGGTGGCCTCTGTCGCGACTCTGTCTAAGTTAATGTTGCGTGTAAAGTTATGGCCCAGTTTGAGAACTGCATGCACTAACTCCGCGCTGTTTGTATGAGCTCCTAGAGAAATTCACGTCACGCGGCGTTAATTCAACCCTAACCCGCAATATTTGTTTTACTGTGAATATTAAAATAAAATGTTGCTGGGTAACAACGAGGCTACGTATTTCCTGTCTCACTTTCGCACATAAAGTGGGAATTCATTTACACTAGTCAAATAACGGTTAAGAAAACATTAGAATTTTTCTTCGCCACCCTTTTTGTCGAAACCCTTCAGCTTAGGAGCACGTTAATTGCTCCGTGGGAACTAAAACACCTTCAGGGTCCAAGCGTAAGGTCGTTGTATGTGTTGTACAAAACAAGCAAATAACATTAAATTCTTACTTTTGTTCTGACAAAGGTCGTTTGACAAAGATTGTCTATTTAAAACATTACCCTTTGATGTATTTATTAAACACGACTACCTTCCAATTTCTACATTGATAGATTTCAGAGCTGTTTCTGTAAAGTCTACATACCGAAAATAGTCAATATTAAGAACGCGGCAAGATTCTACCATATGACTATTAAGTTATCGCCGCTTAAATAAGAATGCTAAGTTTATTACTTAAGGTCGCAGGAGTCAGCTTTACGTAAGAAATGTTATAAATAGTAAGCGGCCTAGCGTTTACCAAATCGCTGAGGTTAAAATTGTTTACATAACAGTAAAATATTAAGGTGGGTATAATTCAGCAAGTTTAGCCTTCATTAATTCATTCCGCCCACCGACCTACGCCTCTCACGTCGAACCATAATCTTATTGTAAATACGGAACTAATATGAAAAGCCTTTTTTATGTTTTGAAATATTTTTTTAACAATAGATTGTTCAATTTACGAAGGCGCGTCTCACGCCTCGCGTTGTCGTGGAGGATACATTAAAAACACCTTTTTATTGTAAAGTTTTTTGTAACACGTTAAAAAGATATAGCTGAAAAGAAAAATAAAACTTAAGTAAAAGGAAGATAGGTAACTTTATCTTGATATTGAATTAAGAGTAAAACGAGGATCGTGTGCATGGTGATTATCCCGTTGAATTTAAATAACGTCGCTTGAGGGACTCATAACGTGAAATATTTAAGGCGGATGACAATATTTTAGAAAGAATAGCTTTATTTTAAAATGAACACCATCATAAATCCCAGCTCGCTGCAATAACGCAGGACAGCTCGGATGTGCACAGAATATAAAACACACATAGTTGTAGAACGCTAAACCTATCGACGTCATACATTTTATTACGAAGTATTATCCGAATAGTGTACCAAATTATTAAATAAATTTTATCACAAAATAATATCATTAACCTACCTTACTGCCAAACTCCAGGGAATAGAAAATTTTGATGAATAAATATATAAATTTGTTGAAAAAAAATATAAAAACTGTAAGTGCCAGTTAATCAATTTGTAAGTTTCCCTTCATATTTACTAACAGTATCAACACGACAGCAATATTAATTGTGACTAAATTTGACAAAGAATATACTGAAATAATAATACATACTTATGATCAGGTGAATAAATTAAAGCAGAAAAATAATTAAGAGCAAAATTACGTTTATAAAATATTTTTTGTCGTAGTTATCGGCGTTTTAGGCCTATTCATTATAAATGAGTGTCACCGGGCATCAGATTGCTAACATTAATATTATGTCCTGCAACAAAGAGAAGCATAAGCCAGTGGAATCACTGAGTTAATGTGATATACCATTTAACACCTGTACTTTAAAATCCTGCGCAGCACATGCTATTATATCCCATCTCGTAAATATTATGACGGTAATAGCATTTTGTGACTTTTATTAGAAGCAAGCAGCTTTTTAAATGATAAGAGACCGACGACCCATTAACATCAGTAATAAACAATAGAATATGAGATGGGTTGTCAATCATTGTGTAAGAAAGAAGAAGGAATAAAGATAAGGATATCGAGGATTGATTGAGATAGATAGCGCCTGCGCACCACAGTCATATAACATAAAGCACAAGAAAAAATACCTCGTTTCACACGAAGATGTGATTTTTGTAAACAAAGGTTTTTACGTTAAGATTCGTAAATTCCAAAATATTTTCGAAAACTTTTTCTCATATTACCTTATAACATTAGCTATCCAATTTCGCTTCAGTTAATCTCACGATTTACACAAAATTACAACATTTCCAATGAAAATATAAAAAGTGTAATGTCCGTCATGTATGGTAAATGACGTTTGTTTGCTTACAACCATCATATCTTGCAATGCAACTAGGTATAACTTCAGAATTCTGTGGGGATAAGCACGCAACAGCTTATTTTGATTGTGCTGAATCTACCACCGTCCTGCTTATACCGTATTGCAAAAAACAAACTCTCAGAGACGTGGTGGTGGTAGAAGCATTATACCCTTTACTCCTAGTCCAGCATGAAAGAAAACCTCACGTAGGAACGGCAACAATAGTTATAAATGTTTCATCTGATTTACGTACCATTTCTGAACGCGATTTGCGTAATGTATGTCTGTGTAGGTAATTGGAATATTTCACACGGCGTGTGAAATTTCGTCGCGAAAAGAACGGATTCGTATTAAGATAGATTTATGTTCTAATTAGCCATTCTACGGATGGCGGGGGACCTGTGTAAAATAAATTTATGCGCCCACGCTTTCCTGTTTGTTAGAATTATATTGTATGGTCCATGTGTCAGGTAAAGGGTAATATTAGATTAATAACAATTGATTTTAAATACGTGTGAAGAATCAATGCCATATTTTTTTAACGCTCTGAATGGCGAACAGTGAAAAAATTCGCCAGTATATTTGCAAGCCTACGGCCATTATCAATTCACACTGGATGGATTGCAACAAAGGGTTCATTCGGGTTGTCGTTTTATTCTTTTTTTTTTCAGCGTTATAAAACGTCCCTCGCGTTAATTTAAAAATCCTTGCGAAACAAGAGACAACCTTTCCATTATTTAAGCTATCAGATTTTACATTAATTACTTAAAGAATTATAACGTCGTATTTATTACAAGTAGATATCACTTTTGGGACTACAAGGCAATACGTACTATACTCTTATTTCAGTTGTTATTTTATAAATACATAAATTATATTATTTAGGCCGGTTGGCGTGGTTAGTAAGATACTTGCTTTTTACGCCGCAGGTTGTGGGCTCGATTCCCAGCCCGGACAGACATTTGTGTGCATGAACATGTCGGTTTGTCCCGAGTATAGGTGTAATTATCTATTTAAATATGTATTTAAGAAAGAAAAAGTAGCATATGTAGCATATCAATTATTTAGTTTCCATAGTACAAGCTCTGTTTAGTTTGGGATCAGATGGCCGTGTGTGAATAGTGTCTCGGGATATTATTGTTATATTTATTTTAAGCTATGGTTATGTTGTGATCTTTTATACATAGCGACTTACGTTTTTTCGTATTATTTAAGAATTGATTAAAATACAAAATAATGTAAAATTACAAAAAATCACTATCTTGCATTATTTCATTTTTATTAAAGGGTACAACCGGCGTACAATGGGCTGTGGTGGCCCAGTGGTATAGGCCCCGGCTTACGTACAGTAGGTCGCGGATTCGATACCAGGCAGGCAGGCGCTTTACTTTGTATAATTTATTTCATCACAACTGCTCCAAAAACGTTTTTCGTGAGGAATCGTGAGGAAACCGGCACATCTTAGAACCGCCAAATTCGAACAAATGTGACATCCACCAACCCGCACTGGGCCAGCGTGGTGGATCACGGCCCCTTCCCTCCCTTTTATAAAAGAAGGTTGCAAACGAGCAAGCGGATCACCTTAAATTAAGCGACCGCTTCCCATAGGCATCTGCAATAAGCTAATGAATTGCAGATGCGACCTTTTCTGGACACAGGAAGGAATAAAAAAAGGATATTTCCTTTTCCTATATCACCGGTCGAGCTGTCAATTCGTGCAAAAGATGTTGTTGCTCTACCACTGTTAAAATGGAATTGTTTTTTTTTCTCGTGACTGAAATGTCACTGTTTTCCTGGAGGATTTACAGCTACACCGGGCTCGAGGCGGCAGGGCGCAGAAGGCGCCTAGCCTAAGAGTACCTCAGCTCGAGGTCTCCCTCCCTAGAGAGAGCCTTGGCTCGGGCCGTTACTTTATTATTATCACCGGATTGGGAGGTCGCCGAGCTGTTAGGTCACTTCGGCGAACGCTTCATGGAGTGACTGGGCTCAAGGGCCCGAGAGCGACCTCGGCTTGGGCTGTCACTCATTACGTGTTTAGCATTCTGATTCGAGGGTGCTCGAGAGGGCCGAGCCTCGGCTTGATCGGTAGCTATTGTGGATTACTTTTGCTTGTTTTAGCCATACTTACTGTTATATACGAGATTACAATAGTGTTTTTTTTTACGGAAGAAGGTGGCAAACCCCCTGATGTTACGTGAGCACTACCCATAGACATCCAAGCAAATATGTTGCAGATGCGTTGCCTACCTTTAATGGATAGAGGATAGACAGTAAAAAGGATATTACCTTTTCCCCGTTAATCCTCCAATCCTCTTCGATTTCCCATCCTATCCTTACGAGGAAAGGATGGGAAGGGGAAGAGGACTGAAATTAGGCCTCCGACATCTCACTCATCATGAGACAAAACGCAGAGTCCTTCTACTTCACGCCTGTTTTCTGTACGGTCGTGGTATTTCACGGGTCGAGCCGGTCCATTCGTGCAATAGATGTTGTTGTAGCGGGCTCTACCACTGTTAAGTATAAATAAATATTTAAGACGTTACTGTTTGCGTTATGTATTTACAAGCATTCATTTAACATGCAAACTTAATTTTAGAGCAATTATAATGTATTTAAATCGCTATCTCTTGATTGCATTCTGGTTATTATATTATTGTTAGAGTTCACAAACGCGGTTGAACAAATGTTCGTTGCGGTGTACCGTCAGGAACCTGTTTTGAAGTTAAATTACCAAAGTTTGACAAGCGGCCCGCCTCACTAAACTACGCTGGCAATAATTCTGCACGCCCTACACCGAAGACGATCTCTGATATGCAATTGCAATTGATAATTTTTTAAAGGAGGTAGCAAGAGAATAGCGAGTCACCTGATGTTATGAGACCATTGCATTAACCAGAGGAGTTGCAAATTTTTGTAACTGATAATATTTATTTTAATTAGTATACCTACGAGGTGTGCTGTTCTTCTTTGTTTTCTCCTGCGGCGGCATGGTAAGGAGAATGGGATTCTATTCTCTTATTCATCAAATTTTGCCTACCCCTTTTAACTGGAATTGAGAGTTTTTTTCTTTTGTTCTTGTTTATCTTAGTTGTCCCTTACACGCTATGTAATTTTGACATAATACCCATTCATGTGACTTTCTTGACATTTTTACTGTCTTTACTAATTTCATTAATAATAAATGTAAAATAATTGATATCATAGTAACCTTTATAACCTTACATCCTTCAGTTTTTATATGTTTACTTCTGGTCAATCCCAATTGCCAATAATGATCGATCCTGTGCCAAAGTGTACAATACTTTTATTGTTTTATTTTATTTAATTTTAAATTTGGAACCGTTCGCTTTATAACGATCGGCGCACTGTCTGCCGGCGCCCGGTACAGGTGTCCGTCGCAACGGCGAGCTGATTGCTTCCTTACTTCTAATGAAATACTTCTCCCAAGGTACTCGGCCGGGTCGTCTCTCAAATTGAAACTGAAGATTATCTTGTTCCGGCAATTTCGTCTGTTCTTTATACTTTTCATTAAATTGAGCGACTCTACGAGTAATGTTACTATTGACGATAATTTGACCGTCTCTTACAATTTACCTGACTTTGTCTTTAAAGTGATGTCAATTTCAATTATAGTTATACACTATAGTTTTAGAGCCTTAACACGTATATACAGATATCTTAAACTTGTACTGTAACTTAAAGTACAGATGTCTTAAACTTGGGGTCGAAAATTGCCCAATAATATTAGTTTCCTATAAGTTTGGGAAACAAGGAGGCTTATAACATTAGAATAATTTTGTCATTCCGAGGACTCCCCGTGACTGTTAGCAGGCCGTTTAATTAAAACTAACAGTTGTCTCACACAGTCTCATCTGGCAATTTGCGAGGTATTACGGGCCGAAGTTCGCCCACAAATTATCCCGACTTCATTTAACAAAGTGGTTATGTTAATACGATCTTGCGCGCAGATTTCCTAAGAATGTTTTTGTTGTGTGAGGCGTGTACCTAATGACGGCATTAAGAAGAATTATGGTATTTAATTTAAAGTTGATAATAATCCGGTGCTATATTGCAGTTCACGGCGTGTCGGGGCAGCGGCCATTAAAGCGAAGCGCAAATGAGTTTTTTATAGGCATCATAACACTTACAGATGTTGAAATGAACTATTGAATTAGTAATAGCGTTTAATAAACTTTACGGCGCTTGTGATGGAGTTTCGAGTTAATGTATCTATGAAAAATTTTATCGTTTTTCGTGATAAAACTTTGATGTTGCGCGCCGGGAATAAGTTAATAACATTTTAAAAGGATAACGCCATTAGGTTTCGGTGCACGAATTTAAGCGGAAAGTATCAACAATAACTGTATCGTGCAATAAAACAAATCGCCCCCCATATGTTTAGGAATAAAATCCGATTGTCTTCATGCATATAAAATTCACTCGTACCGGCCGTGAAATATTATGTGACGCAAATGCCGGGAATGAATCTAGAGGAGGCTGACATCGTGCGGGTTAGCCCCCTCCTATTGGATGGCGCCCTTATCTTTACTATGAAATAAAAGGCAAAACACCATTCTCTGAGCAATATCTTATGCGTAACAGTGCTTATGAAATATGAATTCCATCTCACAAAACATATTATTTTGTTATTACCGAATATACTAGTACGGCTGAGGTAGGCGAATCGGCATCAATTCAAAACACGATGAAATAGTGTTCTACATTACGAGGGAATATAATATTTTATGTTGTAATTGAAGAAGCCTTTAAAACATTTTTACTCTGCATCAGTGAACCTCTCCTGCAGTTTGCAGCAGGGTTGAGGTGCCTAGCAACTGGTGCTCGTGGGACGAGCAGTGTGATGGCAGGGAAGTGTGCCGGAACGTTACAGTCTTAGTGCTCTCATGCGACACAATTAAAGGGAAATTTTAGTTGGTCGCATATTTTTTCATACTTCAAACTTTATTTCATACAAAGCAAATGTGTTTCAAATATCTGAAAGCTCAATACAATTTGTCTGTGGCTATTTAGACAGTTCGTAGTATACCAACATATTTTTGGGAATTGGACGAAAAGCTTCTGTATAAGCAGAGCTGAAATATAGATTTATTGGTAACAAGCTGTTACCCGTGACTTCGCCCGTGTGGAATCAAATAAAAAATATTAATCACTTCGCATAACAAAAGTTTAAAATCGTATTTTACATTAATTTTAATTTTTACCGTAACATACATCTAAAAAATAAAACATCAGTATAAAAATTATATTTCGATACTAGCTATGCCCCGCAGTTTTACCCGCCCTGCAATTTTACTTAAACGAAATGATTACTATTAAGTAGGAAATAACCTACTTAATAGTAATCTATTTTATAGCATTTTTATCGAATAAATGTTCGACATGGTTGTTTAAATTGATATAACTTTTTTATTTATAAACCGATTGAGATAAAACAACACTAAATGTTAAGTGGAGCTTACCATAATACATTTGTGAAAACCGCACCCAAATCGGTTATGCCGTTTCTGAGATTAGCGGTAACAAACGCACAGACATACAGACAAACAGACAAAAAAAAATCTAATTATAATTGTTTCGGGTTTAATTGCGTTTAGAAAGGCCCCCAATAATAGTTTTTCTCAAATATCTTTCATGTATAGACAGCGATCAGTTACATTTTTATTATATGTATATATTACAAAAAAAATAATTTTGTTTATCTGTATAAGAGCTACATTGCACCCGGTGTTGTTGCTATTCAATTTTAAAGTTAAAGAAATGGTAAAGTAATAACCACTGTGGTCAACGCAATTAACAATAACAAAAAAGACGGCTGTTTACGAACTCGTAAGCTGCGGCACCAAAAAAAAGTATTAAGAATCTCCAACTGATATTACACACTGTTATTATTTTGTAATGAATTTTTAGAATGCGCATTGTTAATCAAGAACAACGACGACGGCCCCGAGATCCAGACCAACACTGATACCGCCACCATCATCACCTCGACCACCAACACCATCACTACCCCCACTATATCACCA
This sequence comes from Papilio glaucus, assembly GCA_000931545.1. Classification (NCBI taxonomy): domain Eukaryota; kingdom Metazoa; phylum Arthropoda; class Insecta; order Lepidoptera; family Papilionidae; genus Papilio; species Papilio glaucus. Next base: position 188,213 of record JWHW01025485.1, on the reverse strand, counting down.
CTAATGCTACCAACATCACCACCACCACTGATGCCTCCACCGTCACGATTACCCCTACTACCACATCACCACCACCATCACGACCCCCACTATCATCACTATCGTGGTCATGATAGTGATAATATTATTTTACTGCTTAAGGCTATCTTTGTGGCATTGTATGTAGCGGTCGGCGCTTTCGATATTCGTTATTTTTTTCAATTTCGGTTTTCGGTATTTAACTTTTTGCACAGAACCCTAATTCTTTTGCTTAAATTTAACTATTAAATTAAATTAAATTAATTTTCCTTTATGATTCCATACAATATTGCTTATTTTTCAGTAAAAGTCTCATCCAAATCGATTCAGTCGTTTCGGAGTATGCCCTGAATAACCGGACAGACTAAAATTATAAGTGTATTGAGCATGGTAATTTTATTTTGATATTACATGCAGACACTTCAATTTCATTTATCTGTATAGATTAAATAATTACAGGTTACAAAACAAAAGCATTCTAAATTAAAAGTTGACAATATAATTAATAGAATTTTAGTCAAGATTGTTTTTATATTTTTCAATCTATCGAATTACAATATATTAAAAAAATACTTAACACACATTATGCACATTTCACGTTTGACCAATCTTCAGTTTCGCATATTATCATTGAATCAACTCTTGCTAGTTAAAGTTATTTTTGCCTTTTTGCATACCTGAGCACGAAACACTTTTCGAAAGAAATACTAATAAATAATGATCGAAAAAGTATGTAAAAGAATTAATAAAAGTTTACTAAGATAAAGCTTCTTTGTTGTCGAGCAACTTTTAGTAGATTCCTTGGTGCAGAGAGACGAAGCAGCCCGTGACGGCGACGGCGCGGCGCCGCGGGCTAGATTCAATGGAAGTCGGATGCCATATATAAATGGTGGTCTAAATCTAAATTATATTGTTTTTATATATTACACTTTACATTTATTGTCGACACACACACAAACTGACACTACAATACACCTAGATCTTTTTTGATATAATTTTAAATTCAACCAGTATGTAGCTAAAAGAGGTACATACTTCTACTTCACGGTAAGTAAATTATAGGGAGTGCACTACGAATATGTTAAATGCTTATGTTTCAAAACCATCTAAGAGACGGTGTATGTATATATTTTTATAAATAATTGCTAAAGACAATTAGCTTCGTACTCGAAGATGTAATGTGTCCATAGTGTCAGCCACTTTTTGGTTTGGAGTTGCATTTAGAGTTGTTAGAGAAATGCATTAGAGGCCGGAAAACAAATAGATCCTTTTTAACTGCCTTCTTTTATTGCTATAAACGCTAGTAGCTTACCTGTAAATTTCCTAGTACTGCTGATATTCAAGGATAGCAGTGTTCATGTTATATCCTTTCCATACCCTATGAAGTATCATAAGATATGAGGAACTCACATATAAAACTGCAGTTTCTTTTCGCATTTCGTTTTAAGTTTTAAATAAAAGAACCTAAATAATAAGTAAATTACAAAGCATTCAAATAAATATCCTAATTTTCTGATTTAATATGTACAAATATACGATTTGCTTTTGTATTCTAAAATAACAACAGCCTCAATTGTTTCATAAAGCAAGGAACAAATTCATCTCGAGCAATAAAACTGGTGAATCTCAATAGACTTGACAAGATTCTAAAGTTCGTAAAATTAGCCGTCGTTGCCAAAACGTCGAGTAATACTACTTTGGGTGCGTTTTGTTTTTGTTATGCGTTTCGCTATGACTGGCCTTAACGATTACTCCGGCCATTGTGAGTGCGCGGCCGATGCCAAGATCCCGCGGAGAAAGAGCTAAACTTACAAAAGTTTCCGACTCGTTCAAATGGGCGGCTTTTGTTAGAGAGCGACTTATTGTTCGGGACAGATTGCGGGGGATCAGCGTCGGCCCCCGGCTCCAAATTCTCGCTAGACGTAAGACACGTGTAAGTGTTGTGGGAAAAATTGTTTTCTTTTTTATTTTCCTCGCCAGTTCATGGCGTCGTACGTAGGCAATTGTTACTTAAATTTCTTTTGGATTGTGATTGTGACACAAACAATTGTGAAAACATCATATAAATACCACAATTTTTTGTATATAAGGCAATGTTTTACCTGTAATGCAATACCAATTTTTGAAGAGCTCAATTGTTTTACACTTATTTTTCGCATTTAAAACAAATGTCTCGTATTGCGTGTAATATTGTTCCCATAACTGTTTTTTTAATATTGGACAATCGAATAAAACACAATTATAAATAATAGATTTTTATAGAAATACTGCAAATGCTTTTATCTAACAGCGTTAACATCGTGGTATTAAGACATACCCGCTTCACATATTATAGACTATATTACTGTTATAATAAAAAACAAAAAACATATAACTACCGTTAGTATTTCTTTTCACTTAGCTTGGATATTGTTTGAGAAATTGGGTTCATTATTTACAATAGCTAAATATAATTATATGTTTAATAAAGTACGTACATACATCGACGCATGTTCTTTTAGGTTTCTGTGAGCGCTAGCAGAGCGACATAACGAAGGAACTCGATCCGGCGTCACTTCCGGCGGCCGTCGCGCGGCAACGACTTCCGGCGCGGCGCCAGCCCGCACTCCGCTCCTTCACTTACAATCACTTAGCCCTCGAACGCTGAGGAAACTTCTGTAAACATCGGATAATACGTGATTTCGGGAATCCATAAACACTGTATACATTAATGGAATACCCAAGATAAAGATTGTTGTTGAAGGAAAATAAAAAAATATATGTCAATAGATTTATATTGGCTATAGATTTAGGTAGGCGATAGATTTGAAGAGTTAAGAATATTCTTTTAATATCAACTAAAGAGTTTGCTTCTTACCGACCCCAGATTTTTGTGTTGAAAAACCATGGCCATGGCCATTTTAGGGCAACTCAGCAATGGTCAAAATTGCAACCTGGAACGCACGACCGTTCCATCTACCATTTACATTTTATATTTGAGGTATTATCTGAAAGAATAACTGGGGCTTGACTTGTTCTCTAAATACGAAGCTGCTAAAATAAACTGATATAAAATTGAATTAATACTAATGTCATGAGATTGTACCGACCGATCCCGTAGTGTACGAACATACGTGTGGTTAAAATTTTATTTAGCATGAATACAAACAGCGCTCTAAGAACTAATACAATGTTTGTTGTTGTTGAGTACAAGCAAGTTTTACCGCTCAAAACCAATATGTGGCTGACAGTGTTAATCCCACCTACGTAGAGCTCGGGCTATAGGTCGACGGGGCTTAGAATTACACGATCTAAGTGAACGACCGCAGATTGCGAAAACTTTTGGTTTAAACCTTATACTTATCTTGATTAAAGAAACCCACAGAAACCTATGTTATATTGTCAATACTATAAGTCAAACGTAGCTCTGTCTAAAACATAATCTCCAACTCTTTGAAAAAGTCTTATCACCACATTGGTTAAAATAAGTTACATATACAAATTACAGGAAAATAGAAATGTCGGCAAAAGATTATTAAAATAAAACCATTTTTGTTTTGGTCCAAATAATTTCAGTAGCTTCTATAAAGCAACATTTTTTTAAAATAATTTGTACAACAACAAAAAATACCCAATTTGATCCGGTTAACGAGGCTTTTTGTTTATGACATTTCAATAATAGTGATAAAGATCTCGCTCACGCTCCACCGAACTTAATCCGTTCTTATTTTCCATAAATCCGTGTCGATTCGCGAATCCTCGGCTATTTTCATATATCAGCTTAATTTCCGTTTGGGCATTGTTTTTAGAGGGATAAACGATTGCACGAGAGTCGAACGTCAATGTGGACCTAAGTAATTTCCTTTCGTATTCAATTTAATACTTCGAGGACTGGATGTCGCCGACCCTGTAAATTACATATACCGGCTCGTTAAGTCGAACGTATAAAAGGAAAATTCATTTATGAAAATACAATCGTCCTGAGAATTGCGAGAGCTCTGGCCCGCTTCGCTGCCACATCGATACATTGCTGCACTTTGTCTTCGCTTCAGTAGCCTGAATATTACTCGAGCGGTGTAATGAAATTTTACGGACGAAGGACGCGAATCTGCGCTAATGTTTGTGAGGTCGGTTTTTATTAAAAATCGTCCATCATTCTCCTGTCGCCAAAAATTTGCTGAGCGGTGACATTTAACGCGATGGCCCTGACGTGTCGCAAGAAGATACACGCTTATGCTTTATAGAGAAACATGTTAATAACGTAACGGTAACTTGGTTTGCAAACAGCAAATTAGATACTAATTATCTTGCGTTTTATTGTTACTATTATTTAATACAAGACTTTATGCGTAAAGTAGTGTCTAAATAAGTGCGTGTCGG
>JWHW01025485.1:162590-173440 GCA_000931545.1 Papilio glaucus | reverse complement strand
TCATTCAATTCGTGTAATCATTTTTATTTTACCAACAACTTTTGTTTAATTTAACGTCGACTTTAATAATTGAAGTCCGGCTAGTGTAATATGCCCCTTACATATTGTTTTTGAAAATTGAGTCATACCTACTAGTAGTCGAGATATTCTACCGGCTACGGCCCTAAAACCCAAATGAAGTAATATTGTACCGCCATTCCTAGGTGCATTAATGCAATAAGCACTGTGCTGCTCAAGTAGCAGGTCTTGCTGGAAGGAAGATTTTATCATAACTAACACTATATTTATTTGATTATTATATATAACGATCTTGGAAGTGCTCTCTGGAATTTTCAAATTAAAATTATGACTTTTAGATAATCTAATTCAATCTAGTCTATCATTTAAATTAGTAAAGAGGTAAGAAATAGAAATAAAATTGAATGTAGGTTTAAAATTATACATATTTTGTTTTTAATTATGAAGGAGATGTATTTAAATACAGAGTGAACTTCTGTATTTAAATAATTGCTACTGGCTCTATGCAATTTACTACAATTAAATAAGTATAAAATTATTTGGAAAATATTTACTGAGATAATTATTTTATATGAATTCATTTAAATATTTTAAATATAAACTCTGTCAATCCGGAGTGGTGGTGTATTACGAGTTTTGCTTACTTTAATGCTCTTTAAATTGACTAAAATAAAAGAAATAAACATTTTATAATACTTTAAATCTCCCTCTTATTTAAATGATGAAATTTATTATTCAACAAAGGTAAAATCTAAATATAAGTAAAGTTAATAGTAAATATTTTTTTCACAAATTTCCACTAGGATCCATTAGCCCGAACTAGTTAGTAACTGTGTTTCGGTGGCCAGTGGCTTCATCCATATTTCTAATGAAAAAACATGTACACATTTATAATATTTGACAATAAATTTGTGGCGTGTACGTACGTGTGTGTGTTTTTATAGAGGGAAGAAATGTGTTTCCTCACCCTCAGACGGGGATCCACGCGTTTGGTGTTGGGCTCGGGCTCATTGATTCACTTATCGTAAAATGGGGCCCTTACCGACTAAAAACTCTGCAGCGTTCATCCTCTGCACACCGTAATTTTTTCAGCCCTATGGCGGCATACTCACTCACTTTATTCTATGCTTCTTCGGTTCCATGCACTATGGTTTCTACTCTTGTCAGTCAAGTCGCGTGTGTTTGTGAGTTGTATATTGCATTTGGTTTTACTGGATATTGAAATTTGCTAACATAACCTCCACACTTAAAATCCTTATTGTATTTTTTTTAAATTTATATTCTTTGTCTATTTTATTGTATATATTAGGTACGATACATTCAAATTTCATTCTTGCAAAATTTCATTTAATTCTGGGCACTGTATAACGATCAATTCGCTTAGGCAGTAGGGGAACAGTTAGTTTGTGATACCATCTTAAAATTTCATATATAACTTTCTTACGCTGAGAACTTTGGCTCTTTTTTTTATTTACTCGTAGTTAGTTTTAACGAAAAACAAACAAAAGCCCGTACGACGTCCACGCGGGCAACTGCTGACATACATATATATGATTTAAAAATTTCACAGAAATAGTTTCTCCACATGTCCCCGAGGCATCGCGAGACATCTTACCTCTGTAGCAACCTTAGTATTTTTTACTCAACGAAACCAATTATAAAAATAACAATGTCATCGTTATGACGTTTGCGACGTTATTCTTGTTCAGGATTATTATATCAGTACTCACGCGTAACAACAATTATTATTATAATATAAATAGATATTGAATATTATTTGTGCTAGGGAATGCAGCACAACACATACTCGGCGTAGTAGTTCTGCGTGATAACGTAGTCTTAGGTTTACAGACTACAGGCCACTGCCTGTAGTCTGTAAACCCTACGTAGTCTCGTAGTGTTCAGAACGCTGCGTAATTGTCTATCGTTGATCGTATTGATTTACAGGATCTGTATCTTACAACATATGAAAAGTGTAAAATAAGATATCTTTGGAATAATTGTTATTTTTACTACAAGTTTTTTTGTGCCTAAAGAATATAATCGATTTAGGAAGTAAAACATACTTATAGGTGAAAAAAATCACTTCATAAAATTTGATTTACGTACAAAATTATACAACTTACTTTTATAGAATGAATTGCACTATTTTGAATAAATAAATAAATAAATATGCGCTCACGCCCGTAACCCAGAGGGGTAGACAGAGATCATGGATTTCCATTTGGCGCGATCGTGGCACACATCTCGCTTCTTCTACATTCATACATCTACGCATACATGCTCGTCGGTTATGGGTGCTCCTTATATCGGCCTTTTTTAGTAAGTCACTAATCTGATCGATATAAGTTCTCCTAGGGCGGCCCCTACCAACACTGCCACTCACTTTTGCTACATAAATTTGTTTCGTTATTCTCTTTTCATTCATCCTTTCAACATGCCCGAACCATTTTAAAGTATGCTATTATAAGTCACAACGAATGTATTCATTGACTTCATTCACAGTATAAACACTTTGTTCGCGATATTGCACAGGTGAATTTAAATATTGTATGTTAATGATACAAAATGTAGACTAGGTTACATCCAGATAATGTAGCTTTGTAAAACAATAATTATTCAAAATGATGCATACATTTTAGAGTTTACTCATTACAAAAAAAACAAGTCTTACCTCTTTATATTATTAAGTGTAGATAATCCTTTGTGTGTGTAGTTTTTAACATCAGCGTACATTTAGATAAATTGACAGTAATCGTGGTAATAAGAACAATTCAAGTAATTTAATTGCTTCGTCTAGCTAGAACTGTGAGGGCTTACGAAGCTTTGTAGAGATTTATTGCCTCAATTATACTTGCTCCCACCAACTTACACCTGCAACTGCCGTCTTTTGTTCTCAAACGAACGGATTCAACCAACACATTGACTTACAGTATGTACGTCAGATATGTAATATCTGGCGAAACTTTAGATCGTCTTAATAAAGAAATAAGATTGTATATAATTTCTATGTATTTATTTACGTTTCGTAGGTTCAAAACATACTTGATTAACACTAACGAATCATTTAGGTAAACTATGACAAGGGTAACACCAGTTGGAAACGCCAGGTCAAATATTTTGCATCTAATCAATACACTTCAGCCTACAAATACTACTTCTACATATGTTAATACATGAGAAATGAGAATAAACTAATTTCTAAATTGTGTTTTATAATAATTATTGTTTTTAATTTTTTCGGTGCGATATCTTCAAACGAAAATAATATAAAAAAGTAATTTATCTTCGGACTCCAGTATAAAATAATATTTCATTATTAAAAGGTCGGATCTTATTTAATTAATTCTAATGTTAAGCTTTACTTTCTATTTTATTAAAGTCGGACGAAAATTCGTGGAAGGATTTATTGATTTTAGTAAACAAAAGTTAAATGATACTCAATTCAAATTATTTAATATCATTTTAGGAAACCAACATTTTAACAAACAAAAACGAAACGTTCTCTGCGATAGCTTAGATGGTAACAGTAGTAGTTTTAGTGTCTATATTTATATCTCAAGGGGGTTTAATTTAAGCTATATTTTACTGATACCTTTGCATTACGTTTATGCCCTTTTAGGTGTATCCGATGCTCTAAGCTATCGCGGCTTCATTAAAACCTACTTCCAGTGCTCGATGGAATAGGTCAAAGAAACGTGAAGATCAGTATAATTTGTTTCATCTTGTCCAGGTATTCAATCGGTAGAAAACGAAGATGGGTACTACGTGGATTTATTTTATATCACATTTATTAAATGTCCTGTGATATACATATGTATGATCTGTCAGCTTTAAGAGGGCAAAAGATGATAGCGGATATTATAACGCACGCCCGTAACACAGAGAGGTAGGCAGAGATCATGGATTTCCATTTGGCGCGATCCTGGCACATTTCTCTCGCTTCTTCTACATTCATACAACTACGCATGCATGCTCGTCGGTTATGGGTGCTCCTTATATCGCCCTGTTTTAGTAAGCCACTAATCTGATCGATATAAGTTCTCCTAGGGCGTCCCCTACCAACACTGCCACTCACTTTTGCTTAAATTTTGTTTCGTTTTTCTCTCTTAATTCATCCTTTCAACATGCCCGAACCATCGAAGTATACCTTTCTCAATTCTAGTTACAAAATCCACTTTTAAGCCACTTTTTTTCCTTATAATGGTATTTTTAATCCTATTATTCAATCTCACGCCTAACATACTTCTTCAGGATCCCATTTCAACAGCATTATATCTACTAGCATAGGAATAATTTGTTAATATTATATTAAAAGTAAAATAGGTCACGTTGTTTAATATCTTGTAATATTGAAAATTCCTCGAGAAACGCCGCGGACGACTAGCTCTATAGTTAGATATCATGATATCACATGATACTAGAATTTTATATAGATGTTAAAACTACAAAGGCTTTCTCTTATTACTAAAATATGACAAAGTTGTTAGGGAGATAATTAAACTAAAACAGCAACTACTTTAACTAACAACTTTAAAAACCTAACAAGCAAAATATAACATGGTCCTAAACTCAGTCAGTGTCCGTGACACACATATAAGATTAAAATTTTTCACAAAACTGTTCCGCATACTGAAGAGTGGAGTCGAGCGGAATAAGAGTACCGTTATGTTTTGTTTTTGTTAGGAATGCAGAATTATAATTTTCTTGTTATTTTTTTAATTAAAAATGACACAAAATTGAGCACATTGATGGTAGGCATCCTCCAGGCCATGTTGCTGTGGACAACCGCAGTAGAAATTAAGTAAGTCAGTCTTACTTAATGTGTGCAATGGACTAAACCGATCTTCATAGTATAACTTCATAGAGATTATTAATTATATGATATAGATTACCCAATCAGGCTAGAAATTAAATAACTTTAATTTTAAATGAATTGGCTTACTCTTTTCTGTTTAGTTTTGACTGTATACTTTATTACATCCTCCCTGATGACATCTTAACATAATAAATCCAACAAACGATCCAATCGTTTAGAAATCACTTGATAGAATAACATTTATTACCTTGTTATGATTCAAGCAAAGACGCAACGCAATCGATACATTAATTTGTTCAATCTCAATCGTTTTCTGTCAATTTCGATCTCATACAAATGGCTACAAGCTGCGGCGAGGCCGGTTGTCGGTGTCTGCTAACTACATACTAAAATTTGAGGTAATTTAATTGTCACGAGTGCGGGACGGCTTATGTAGCTCTGTAGAAATTTATTGCCTTAATTATACTTGCTCTGGCCGACTCACACCTGACACCGTCGCCTTTTGTCTGCCATCGAGCGCGATTTAATTACACCTGGACCTGATGTACGGGATTTTTAACACGATAAAATGTTTATCCGAACAGATGTTAGTTGTATGTCATACCAAATTTCTATTTCATCGAATAAATACTGATCTTTCAAACTTCGCAACGGATTTTCATGCGGTTCTCATTAATAGACCGAGTGATTCAAGAGGAAGGTTAATATGTACTATAATACATTTATATCATAGTAGAGAAAAGCAGCGAATTTCAAAAAAAAATCGTAAAAATCATATTTTTGTGTCCTTACATTGCAATCTTTGGCTAAAACTTACGAGATACATACTTATCGCGCACTGTGCTTTCATTCCAATAAAGGAACACACACACACATATCCTGCGGCAGAATACCCCGTTCCTTCATACATTTTTAAACAGAATAAGCATAATCTACCTTACAAATAAAACAACTTAGAATAACAAATATTTTTAGTGTAATCGAAGAGTGCGCGCGCCCAGTTAGATATTGTGCGCAGGTGTTTACTATGAAAGTCTAAAAGCCTATTCACATAACTGTGTTATAAATAATATTATTTTTTGCCTGTCTGTGTATATTGTTATATATTTTTATATGGGAACTCAACATAAATTAATTCTAAGGTCAGCTTGTTGGACTGTAAACGGATTTTGTCTCATTTTTAATTTAATCAAATTATTCCATTAAATTTAAAGTTTTGCGACTGTAATATACTTGATCAAATGATCTTTGGTTGCCAAGGCTTCTCATCATATATCGCTATATCGCTTGATTGAGCACATTAAAGTACCTAAGCCAACGATACGAGTATTCGTAGAGCCCACTCGTTAATGGCACTCTTTCTGTATAGATTTAAAGAATTTGGGTTAAAGACAACTTCAGTATCCATAACTTAAAAACATGCATGTACATAGAGTAAAATGGAAGGTGCAAAATAAAAATTATAATAAATATTTTTCTTAAAGTTCCTTCTTAAAGATTAAACATAGAAGGAAAAATGAGCATGCCTACTACTGCAAATTGTGACTGGGATGTGCTGTAACTTGCACATACGTATGGTGAATAATACAGTTGCACTTGCCGGCGCAAATGGTACTTTTTAATGATAATTCTCTGCGTCTATTCCGCGCGCGCCGCCCGCCGCCTGGGGCGCGCCGTTGGGACGTCATTTGCTTGTCTCATTTCTAATTCGTATTCCTATTTTAAATTCCATATAGCGGTCATAAGAATGAGCAACTAGATAAAGCATTGTTTTAAAATTTTATATTAACAAAATTTGTAACTTTTAAAAGTTGTGGAGGAGTTTTAAGTTTTTACTTAAACTTGATTGAGAAATTAGTAAGTTAATTAGTTAAGCAGAGAAGAAGAAAGTGTGATTATTTTTCAGTTGGAATTGGAATGACGACTTCCTTACAATGGCCAACATCCGTAAAAATTGTTATTCGCCTCAAGATATAGGAAATAAATAAATTCTTCTTCTTCATTAAAAATAACGGTTGTTTCGAATGATACAATATGGTGATACAAAAATACACAATGTGGGTTTGAATCCATTAGACTATTGTCGTCAAACATCACCAGACATAAGCTTAGTTGGAATGGTTGAAAATATTGTTAGTAATATTTATTTACAAAGGTTGAGACTAGCTCTATATTTAACAAGATACTTTTAGATCATACGCCCTATATGTATATATATACACGTATATAACTGTTTAAAATATTATAATTACAACATATTTTAAACAGAGTACATTTTAGTTTTATAATTCTACCGTTTCGTTTGCCGTGACGGTACGAGCAGAGTTAATTGTTCTGAAATCGTTGTCTCCCTCGGAACTGGTCCTATGGAAACAATTAAAGGGGCTTTAGATTTTAATTGGGGCATTCGTCCTCTAACGAAGCGGTAAAAAGTTAACTAAAACTACGTTATTTAAGTTACACTTACTATTCATACTTTTTTTAGGGTATATGGAAGTAAACTATTGCGACTCACTTATGCGAGTACAGTGCAGTTACTCATCAACAACCGGAACTACTAACTAGTCTTTGTATCGAAATAAAGAAGCGTAAAGGATGTCAGTCATCAAGCATAACGCTGAAGCATAAATACCACTACATCACGCCGATATTCTGTTAGGCCATGGTCACTTCTCGGTCAAATCCGCCCATTCCAGCAATAGATAATCTGATGTGTGGCTCTAGCATAAGTTTATAAGTTGCGTGTTTAACACTACCCAGTTGAAATGTAGGTTGTGTTTAGATTTGGGGAGCAGGAACTTGAAATCGAAAAATTTTGCACTTGATCGAGTTTTTTTCACTTTTTACAATAATACCACTTCATTATAACGGAAATTCGCCACTTTCAAGATGAAAAAAAGAAAAACCATTATAACCCTAACACGCACTTAATATACGAAAACAACACAAACGTCATTTAAGACAAGAGCAGGTCAAAGGTACTTTATCTAGTCGCTCTTTTGAAATTAGGGTCACGTGACCAGATTTGTCGCTGCACAGTGACGAGCGTAAAGAATCTTTACAATTTTTACTCTTAATTTTGAGTGTGACAAGAAGAGCGTTATTAGTGTTTAAAATGTTGAATGCATGAAATTTTCACTCCTGCCATCCCTTGACGTATTGTGTGTGTTTTTTGTGATTTTTCCGACTTTCTTTAGGGTCTTCGAAATAAGAGCGTTATTTTCTTTTTAATTTTCTCAGGAACATTGTCTTTCCTTGTAATTATCAGATAATTAGTTTAGCTTTGAAACATATGACTTTACTTAAAAAAATAAGTTAGGCTATGTTAGCTACATGTGCCGAGCGAGCGAAGCGAGCATTCCGCGGTAGCGGTCGGCGAGTCCCAGAACTTTAGGGCGTTCCAAATAAGGGCGTTATGTTCTGTTCTTTTCATTTTTTTTTAAAGCAACAAAAATAATGTAGGTGAGCTTTATGTTTTTCTTTTTTATCTTTTCTCGGTCACTATACATTTCCATTCAATGGGAGTGGTGTCAGGGGAGAGGGAGATACCCTCCCCATCCCCCTCTCCCCCTCCACCCCAAATCCTGCTCCCGAAATCCGAAAGTCTACCGAAATGTATAATAAATGTCTAATTTCCGATTACTACAACGAATGGACTACAATTTCGTACTCCAGAATACTCATCACTGTGTCTTTACGAGGCTCATGCCAAAATAAATGAGATACTCAAAAGTTACAGAGCTTATTCTTTATTACAGTTATATATTTTTTCATAGTATTCACGTGAACGTAGGTATACACATTTTCATCCGTCTAAACCACTTGGAAAATACTAATGACCACTCTTCTTTAGACATCTGAGAAATGTTATAGTTATATAGCCAAGGGCATCTTCTTTGTTCTAAAACCGTTTTCACGCTTTCGCAAATTAAAAACAGTTGCACGTGAACACGCAGACTCACCAAAAGTCGTGACTAAAAGTTCAAAAAAATTCTTTACTACGAAAATCACGAGAGAGCTCCATCATTGCGGCAAATTCCCACCAAATTCAAACAGTGTGAATTCAATCTTAAGTTATATTCTGAGTGTTCCGTTTTTAAATTTATAAATAAATAACTAGCTTTAACAATGGTGTATAACTTGCCAGTATCAATCAAATGACCATGGAGTATCTTACTTCTTTTCTCATGACCATCATACTTCGTTATTTTTGAGTGCTAACAGAACATGAGTTTATTTATTATAAAATAAAATAATGCTTCTGTCCGATTCCGGTCTCGTCTGTCTGAGATGGACTGAAAAACTATTTTTATATAAATTTCACCGATACACGGATTGATTCGTGAATGTTTAGGTATAGTCTGTGTTAAGTTTAAAGTTGTCTATAAAGTAGTTGTAATACAATGATGAACGGAAAAACATATTGGCGTTTATGCTCTGCCACTTGTTCGAAGGCGAGTCGTATAAAATAAACCAATAAAACATATCACGGACCGCTATGAACTAAAAACATCTGGAGGCTTGATGAAACTCTTGCTCTATAGCTCGGCATGCATAGAATTTATGTATTCTGGCAATCATCGCGAAATGCAATTACGTGTCAATTTACTCATGAAATTGTCGCCTTTTGTTCCGTGGTAATGGAATTCCGTCTATATTGGATACAACGTACATGTCCTTGATTGATTACTTTGAATTGTTAAGTGGCTTTAATAGTTGCCAACAGGATCCTATTTCGAATACTCGTTTTTACATTATATCATCCAATATAAATAACAATAACGTACACTACATTAATCCTCTAAATTTTTCCGTTTTTTATACAATAAAGGCGGGAACGAGCAACGGGTAATATAAGTGATCATCGACGACCATGAACATCCGCAACACCAGAGGAACTGAAGATGAATTGTCAACCTTTAAGAAAAGAGTGCGCTCGCTTCTGAAGGAGCCTAAGTCGTAAATAAATAAATATGTTCTCACGCCAGTAACCCAGAGTGGTAGGCAGAGATCATGGATTTCCATTTGGTGCGATCCTGGCACACCTCTCTCGCTTCTACGTTCATACATCTATGCATACATGCTGGTCGATTATGGGTGCTCGGCCTATGGGATTAAAGTATTCCATGTGAGGCCGAACTCGCACCTTATACGCCTGCTGACGGTGGGCCGGAAAGAAATACTGCTTCGCTCTACTGAGTACACCAAGCTTTTTGGAGGCCAACTTGGCCTTGTCTTCCAAGTGACCACGAAACTGAACGTGACGATATGTCAACGCCGACAATACCGATAGTGGCTGAGGCGACCAGGGGAGTGTTCTTCAAGTTAAGTGACACGACAAAAGGTTTTTTTTTTGCGGTAACCGCGTGAACTTGTATCTTTTTGGACAAGATTTTGTCAATCCCAGAATACGCAGGGCAGCCCGCGCGTTTGCGCTTGGACACAACGTGGTAGTCCCAGCGCAAACCCCCGAAGGGGTTCTCCACAACAGGTGGTTTTGGTACCCCTATTAAGTGCCCCTGGCTGCTGGCTGTTGTTGTTCCGGGACTCTACTACTACACCATTTATATTAAATTTAACATTTTATGAAATAAATCAAAAAAGAGATTAAATAGACAATAAAAATGTTATATTATAATGTATCTTGGTATCTTTATCCTTTTATATAAAAAAAGATATATTGCTTTTATTTAGTTTAAGTTTCAGTTTTGAGATTTTATTCACATTTACACATTTTACCACAAAAATGTTTTAATTTCAGCTGGGCGTGTTCGTTTGAATTCAATGAGACTTAATTGCCCTGCTCCGACGGGGAAGCGACAGTCAACCAACAGGGATTTACAAGTTCAAATTAAACGCAATCTGTACTCGGAACTATATATATATATACTTTAAAGGAAAATTTATGAATAAGAATACATAGATACAAAAGTTCTATGATTTATTCAACCACGTATTCAGTAATATATATAAATAAATAAATATAAATATGCGCTCACGCCCGTAACCCAGA
>JWHW01025485.1:152347-162521 GCA_000931545.1 Papilio glaucus | reverse complement strand
ATGGGTGTTTCTTATATCGGCGTTTTTAGTAAGTCACTAATTTAGTCGATATATGTTCTCCTAGAGCGTCCCCTACCACTCACTTTTGCAACATGAATATAGATATTAGTGTATATTTTTGCGATATGTTTTAATTGGTATGTACGCTACTAGAAGTACCACCCAGTTGATCATGGCTTCATATGACCATCTTTTATTGTTGCATAAATGTAAATTAATATTTCATTTCTCAGCCAGAGTTGTAGATATCTCAGTTGTGCTCGATTCCGTTATAGAATTTTGTTAACGTGAACTTAAATATGGTAAGTTATTTATAAATGAAAATATTAAAACTAAAATGTAAATAAAATAAGCAGATAAATACAAAAAGTCTTTAGACCGGATTTAGATTTCGATTTAGATCGGATGGGGAGACGGTATTCTAATAATGTTTAATCTTTTCATTTTCACACCAAATAATTATAGATCACTAAGATAAAATTTAAAAAAAAAAGTTACGTCCACCGCGCACGTGGTTGCGTGCGAACTTTATCACGGTTCGAAACTCTCTAACAGTTTTTCAAGATGGCCGCCTCACCAGTGCTCTGTTATAGGCATTGAAATTTGTATAAAGTGACAGCTGACGTATAGAAAAGCGGATGAGTCAACATATACATGTTTAAAGAAACAGTACGACGCCTTTTAGTGATATTTATTAGATTTCTACCTACATGGAAATTGATATTTCTCCTAACTGTACGTTGTTATTCTTTAAAATTGAATTGGTTTTATTTTATGTTATATTTTAAAATCCAAAAATGTAGTTACGATAAAGGGATAAAGCGAAAAATCGGAAAGTTGTGCAGCAGGTATGATTACAGGGCGAGGTACAATTGCGCTGAAAGTGCTGGCTGCTAATGTTTATTACAACGCCAGGTGAAAATTCTACAGCGTGTGACCGGTGAAATTCAATGGTTATTCCGTTACTACAAGTTTAAAAAATGTTTTAGTTATTTACTCAGCATACTAACTATATCTCAAAACTACAAGTAAATTTTAACCTTTTTACACATATAAGTCAGAGCTGCCAAGTACCCCAAAAATGAAGCCTTGCGTGCTCAGGAACAGCGCTTGTTCGATCTACCTACTTATAAATATATAAAATACGATGTACAAATACCCATACAATATTTTATTTGGTAAAATTCTATGACCGAGACACGGAAGTCCAATGGCAAAAACAAGCAATATGTGGTTTGATCTATCGATGATCGACTAGGATCAGCACGTTATTATTTTTGACATGTAGTAATAAAATTAAATGTCGTAATTATTTACAATGTAAATGTATGTAATATTTGTTTTTTTGAAAATTGATAAGAAGCGAGCGTTTTATGTTGATAATTTTATAATTCATTTTTTTTCTATCATTATAAAATTATAGTGAAAGTGCACATAATGTGTCGGTCATAGAATTTTACTTTTTATTTATGCAATATTTAAAATAAGTATATTGTCTTTCTCTCCAATTTACTAAATTCCTGACTGGAAATAAAAGATGATTTGGAATTTATTGCCATGTGTAAAATTGAAAGAAATTTGAAATTCTCATTGTTCCTTGAATTTGAACTTGTTTGCTTTCAAAAGCAAAGGTGTTTCAAATTAATAAAGTTACGAAATATTATATTACTTATCTACTATTAAATAGTTTAATGTGTCTTGATTTTTATCCTTTTTAAATTAATAATTTTAAAGTTATTCAATAATGAATTTAGTTATTAAATGTTTTACGTTTAACTTATATTATATTAGGACTAATTCGATTGCTGTTTAAATTTGAATTTGAAATTGAGGAGAGTGGAAGTAAAAATAACAAATTGTGAATAAAGAAATATATTTTTATCGTATGAACGTGATGAAAAGTGACGCAAAATACTGAGTAACGTCGACAGACCACAGCGATGTCGAAATTCCCTACCTCACTAATGCTAAAATTTTAGGACGGCGTTTTTGAAGTTACACTTAGCCCGAGCTTTTCACACACTAAATATAAAGTACTAATGCATTCATAAGAGCGGTCTTAAAATTGTGAAGTTTTCGGCGGTACCTTTCAAAACCTTTGATGCGATTTGTGGAGTACGAATACGCTAAAACGTTAAAATATAGTAGACGGACTGCATTTAGACTGCTTTTTGTGTTAAATAGCAATTTAGTAGCTATTTCACTTTTGTTGTTCTTTTGCCTTGCTTTTTCAAAACATCCCAATAATAAATGACCTAGTAGTTGTGTACTTACAGTTAAAATGTATTTGTGTCAAACAACTAATTTTAGATATCTTTGTCGATGTTAATAATATTTATTCTCATCAAAGGCACATATTCTGCCATGAATACGGCCTCATCTAAATTTGATTAAGATCTCTTAAAACCTACAGCAAAATAAAAGCAATTGTTTATTTTGTAAATATGTCTTCGTTCGTTATTACAAGAGATTGTTATGCTTGAATGACAAACAATTTGTCATGACTAAATTTACAAGACTAAATAAAATGGCATATCATTTTATTGAATCGCTACATTTTTGAGTCCCTGTAACAATATTAACATAGGTTGTTCAAATGTATTGTTATTTATACTAACATTACAGTTCTACTTACAATATTTATCATTAGTACTATCATGTTCATATATTTATTTGAGAGAATCTAGAAAATGGACAGCGGGTCTAGATCGAAACCTATAGCTGTTTAAGTTTCACTTCGCGACTTTAATAAAAAATATTTATATATGTACAGGTAACCCAAATGCATTTCTTTTGGTTTTGGGAGCATTCGTCACTTAACTTCGGGTGCGCCACTCATTAGTTGCTTTCTTGTTCTATGAAATCAAACTTTGTCTTGTATTAGATGTCGAGAAAGTTAGTTGAAATACAACTAAAGTTTAATATGGGTCAAATTAAATAAATTTTGAGTTTTATGATTAAGATACTTTTGTTGATTACTTATTATTAAACTATTGTCGAGCCTGTTTTGAGTTTTCACTTCTGTCGGCAGTCTTTATGTGCCTGTGTTCATTTTGATTGAAGACTTTCATTTGTGTAGACTTTACACACATGAAAGTCTTCACATAACATGAAAAGCTCTTCATATGATGCAAGAAGCTGTTCCACCAACGACAAGTTAATTCTAGGTAAATTGGAACTATCTGCCTTAATGGGTCCTTGTTCCATTTTTATTATAATTTATTATTTAATGTTCAGTAACAAGAAATATAGCAATTGAATAGTTTTTTTTGTATAAAAATTACCTTTCCGCTACACGAAAAGAATTCAAATAAAATTTGACTGATTCGAATGGTGTTTACATGATTTTGACTTCTGTGATGTTTCATTTGACATGACGGCAAGCTGTGTTTTGTATTTTATTTTATCAAAAAAATTAATTTTTGCTACAAATGTAAAAACGGAGTCAATGTTAAGAATCCTAATATAACATATTAGTACTTAAAACCCTAATTTCAATGGTTCTTTGTTACTGTCATTATGCCTATCTCCGCGGGCGTCTATCTAAGGAGTCGGCCTTAATAAGGTTTATGTGTGGTTTTTAATAAGATTGTCTAGAGGGAGTGTCATATAAAATAATACCTTTCATTATATCTGAATTCGAAATATATATATTTTGGATTTAAATAGATTCCAACATTTCACCGCATTCGTGCACAATATTTAATTTTAAAGGTTTTCGTAGCGGAAGCGTGGCGCTAGCCGGAAATTGAAATGTCTAAAATTGTGAAGTTTGAGGCTAGGTGTTTGGTTCCGGCTGTAGTGATATTCAAATTTTAGACCCTGATGTACTATTTGTAGGGAATATAATTAGGTTTGAATTAGAATATAACAACGGTAAGGACAAATAGAAAGCAAATACAGATTATTTTGGATAATATATCTCTTGAATATGTCGAGGACTATATTTACGAGGGCTGGTTGAAAAGAATCCGAAACGACAATAAAAAAAAAGAAATAAAACAAAATTTTACTAGAAACGTCATTTGCAGTCTTTTACGATCTCAATACATGTAATTTTAGGAAATAATAATTATTTGTTTAAAAAATATTCAGCTTTATAGTGAAACAGTTTTCATTTTCATGAAAATGGAGAAAACGGAGGTTCGTGCCGTCATAAAGTTCTATGTTTTAAAAGGGAAATCGGCGACCCAGATTCAAACTAAGTTGAATAGTGTGTTAGGGGATTCTTCACCTTCATTTAGCACTATCCACTCTTGGGTGGCAGAATTTAAACGAGGACGAACAAGCTGCAATGACGCTCCCCGTAGCGGAAGACCAAATGAGGTAACTACCCCAGAAATGGTCAGTAAAATAAAAAATATCGTATTAGAACACCGTCGATTAAAACTCAGGGAGATAGCCCAAATTGTGAACATCTCATCTGAACGCGTTTTGAACATATTACATGAGCATTTATCTATGAAAAAGCTTTGTGCCAGATGGGTGCCGCGGCTTTTGAACGACGAGCAAAAGAAACAAAGAGTGAATGTTTCAAAGGAGTGTTTGGAACTTTTTAGACGGAATCCCAATGAATTGCTTCGTCGATTTATAACAGTTGATGAGACCTGGATCCACCACTACACGCCGGAGACCAAATAGCAGTCTAAACAGTGGACTAAAAGCGGCGAACCCGCACCAAAGAAGGCGAAGACGACATTATCGGCAGGCAAGGTTATGGCAACCGTATTTTGGGATACTAGAGGTGTCATCTATGTGGATTACCTTGAAAAGGGGAAAACAATAAATGGCCCATACTATGCAAACTTGTTGCAAAAGCTGAGTGACGCAGTGAAACAAGAAAGACCCCACTTGAATAGGAAAAAAAGTATTGTTCCACCACGATAATGCACCGGTCCACGCTGCAAAAGTTGCGATGGCAAAAATTAAAGAGTTACGCCTC
This sequence comes from Papilio glaucus, assembly GCA_000931545.1. NCBI lineage: Eukaryota > Metazoa > Arthropoda > Insecta > Lepidoptera > Papilionidae > Papilio > Papilio glaucus. The sequence continues at coordinate 157,579 of JWHW01025485.1, read as the reverse complement.
GAATTACTGCCCCACCCGCCATATACGCCAGATTTGGCCCCCTGCGACTTCCATCTGTTCCCAAATTTGAAAAAATGGCTAGGAGGGCAGAAATTTTCGTCCAACACTGAAGTGATTGACGCCGTTAATGGCTATTTTGAAGGACTTGACAGTTTTTTTTTATAAAAATGGAATAATGGCCCTGGAGAAGCGTTGGTCTAAGTGTATTGAGCTAGGAGGAACATATGTAAAAAAATAAATTAAATTTATTCAAATATCTCTTTTTTCTCCTTTTCATTCCGGATACTTATCAATCAGCCCTCGTACTTGGGACATTTAATCCCCTTCCAGTCAGGTATTAATAAAATGGAAAGATGGATAACATAAAATAAAACAAATATTGGTCCTTGAATACCTAATGTATTCAATAGTAAAATTTACATCAAAATAAAAGCAATAACCATGAACATTTGTCTCCTCATTGCCTCCCTGTCTTGCCTACCCACTAACAAGAAAAAAATCTTAATAAACTGAAAACATGTTCTGACTAAGACATTTAAATGGAATAAGGATTCACACCGAACACGAATAATCGCGTAGTAAATATCGAGTGCGTTTTAATTAATGTTTAAAAAGATAAAAATGGTTATTGTGAGACAACTATAGAAGATAGATATATGTCATCGCGGACTTTTATTTAGCTTATATAAAGAGCTACAAGTATTTCGTACATCATTTAAATGTAAGTCCTATAGTTTAGCCTACGTAAGCCAACAAAGTAAAATTCAACGTTGTCATAAATAAAAATAATAATAAATCGTATCGTCGGATCTTGACTAAAAGAATATGGGACCAATCGACAAGCATTAGCTCTCGAACAAAAAAGAATCATCGAAATCGGTTTACCAGGAGCGGAGTTCTGAGGTAACAAACATAAAAAAAAAACATACACACGAATTGATAACCTCCTCCTTTTTGAAGTCGGTTAAAAAATACTGTGCCTTAAATGGAACTGGGCTGGGTATACACAACGAGTGAAAGATGAAAGGCGGACAAGGACTGTACCCAACTGGACCCTGGACTGAATTTATACATATTTTAAGTGGCTGTAAACTCTCTATTATCACTACAAATTGTTAATATATTAATATTTCTAGATTATGTGTGTAGTGAAATAAAGACAAAATGTATTTTCATACATTTATTTTATGTATAGGTTATTTATTCAATAGCACGAGTAACAGGAGACTCTCAAGATGAAGAAAACTCTTTGTAGAATGTACACTCCACACTCCCACCATCAACAGTTTATTTGTAGTTATGATGTATTTTAATATTGTATATCCGAGCCTATTTTTATTTTTGGTGGATGTGACGAATATACTCTATGGTGATGAACTGTCAAAATAAACGATAGTGTGGAGACATTTTGTTGTGTGCGTCGCGCGTGTTTTAATTAACTCCCAGCAAGAAAATTATTATGTTTGTGAAAATTTAATTAAAAGTTGCCGAAAAATTGGTGAGTACACAATACACAATTAGTGTATTTAAATGTTTAATGATTTTTTTATCTCGTTACTTTAAATTACTTGACCACTAGAAGACCACACCAGAAGAACTAAATAAACGTATATATTCCCTCTTTTTCACCAATTTACCAACTACAAATATCAACTTTAATATTCCACAGTCTATCTTTAAGAAATAAATATAAATTCAATATATTAAAGAAAAATTATCCTATAAACTGTACTAGGTCCTAATAAAGCTGGAACGGGCATCGAGTGCGAGTGGTAAGTAATCAGTTTTTTAAATACAACGCAACACAACAGTGAATGACCGTGTCGTTTTCGGTACACTAAATTTAATGTATTTTTTTTTATTAACAATGCTATATATTTTGATTTATCTTAAGAATAAATATTTCAAATTTTGTTTAAAAAACATGATTTAGGAATTACATTTTATTGGCCTTTCAGCTATATTGAACGCCTTTCGCAGGCAATGTTCACAATGTAGTTAGCGAAGTAAGAATTGCCGCACCTGTCGCAGCCGCGGGCGCCTTTAGCGTCGCATGGTTCATAGTCAATGCACATTCATTTATTCCACAGAATTTTGATGTATTTATGTCCAATTGCATCAATGTCGTCGTTATTCGATAATAGCTATCCGATGATAAAATTATTTATTGCATTTACTCTTAGAGTACCTCATAATACGTTTCACCACTTTGTATAGACAATAATTTACCCCCAGTATAACTATTCTTAGATTTGCGTTTTTTCTTAACCGTGGCACGTTGAATGTGAAGCGATGAACGAATGAATGGGAATGCAGACAAATTAAAGAGGCCTTTCTGCTTTCATACAAATTTGACTCCATTTTGATTTTATCTAAGCCCGTTATCCGCTCAAAATTGGCGGTATAAGATTTACTCTCGTATAACTTCGTTATTCTCTGGATAAGTAGTTGTTGAAATGAAATCATGGTTATCTGAGAATTAATAATAGCTTTATCCTTAGACTAAAAGTTATTCTACTTTGGTGAAATTGGATTGGTGAATTAATATGTTATCATAGAGATTTTAATGCGGATATGTCCTTATATTATGAATAATTTTAACAGATGCACTTTCACTGACACCAAGTATACTTTCTTTATTTTTTTTACCGACAAGAATCGAAACATACATTTTTGAAGTGAAAATTCTTACGACGCGATAGGGAACTATTCGTTACGAGTTAAACAATTTCTTCTTGCATTGAGAATTTGTGAGTGGCGAGAGGGGAAGTGGGGGATTTGGGGAGTGAGCAAGTGAGTGGGTGAAATGGGGAGTGGAGAAGTAGAAGTGGGTCGAGTGGGTTGAGTGGGAGATAAAAATAAATATGTTACTTATGTATAGGATTAATTGAAAATAAAACTTTATTATTGAATGACATACATATAAGCCAAAGAAACACCTACTCTCTGTACACATTTCTCTCGTGTACACCCTGATACCCGCCTTGATTTTTTTTTTGTTTATTTTGGAAACTCAATATATACCGCACACAACGAGGAGCTCAAGTATAGTATAGATATTGTTGGTAACTATTAGAAAACAGTCTGATTAAAAGGCATATTGTGGCTTTAATGTATGCCGCCCGCAATGGTACTAAGTAGTTACTTTGAGTACTAAAATGGTCTTGAGGGCAACTTTTATTTACGGTAGCAAGAAGTTTGTCATCTTCTACTGTAGATACCTTTGCATGGTCCATTTCATGGTTTTGCGTGGTCACTAAAGTACAAAGTTACCGCCATGTGTCGCCTCGATCCTCTGCATTTTTATGGTTGACGAGCAATGCGCTAAAAAGTCCTTTTCTGTAATAAAAAGACTTACTGTGTTTAAATTTATTTATTTAAAAATGAAGCAATTTATGATGTAAGCCTTGTCCATCGAGTGACTGAGCGGCGTGAGTCCGCCTTTAGCGAATCAGATGTGATCCTGTCTAGAATGCTAATTTATGGACCAAATTGATTCGTCGAGCTTTCGGTCCTATTGTTATTCAAATTTCAATTGGATTTGATTGATTTATTCCATATTGTTTATCTTTTAGTAGATACTAATGGGGAAACCTATACATCAAACCACAATTTTTTTTGCCTTCGAACTTAACTTTTGATATTATAACTAAGCGACGGGAAATTGAGAAAGCTTCTAATAAACTAATTCGTCTTTGGTGCAAGACTAACTTAGTATTCCAAAGAAAGCGTTAAGTAATGAAACAACAATGATTTTACTTGACCTATTGATCAACTCATTTTATAACTCACTGATTAGGCTAGGTTAGATGACTAAAGCTTAAATATATGTCATATAAATGTAGATACTAAAATAAGTACTCCGCTGAGTTGTATTAAAGTATCTTAAGTCGAAGATATGTAGGGAATAAGATGAATGTTTCAAACGCCCATTATAGTGGCTGACTTAGTAGTTCAGAGGTAAAATTTTTAGGACTATTAATGATATTAAATAGAAGTTTGTTTCGCTGGAGACTTGTAAACAAGTACCTGTAACGTTTACTTACAAAGCAACCTACAGAAGGTTACGTAGTTCTGACGGTGCAGGTCTCGGTTGCAATTCAGAGTATAGGATAGTGTACGTAATATATGCAAAAGGCTCATCTTCTACGACATTTTTAAGAGCTAATAATCCCGACGAAAGGATGCCGAGGATGCTATTTCTAAATATCAGAGTTCCAAAAAATGAAGCAGCTGATAATTTTCTGTAACTAGTAAGCTATGGTCACAAAGAACTTATGCTATCGAGCAAATAAAACTTTGCAGGATATAAAATCTGAAACTAGTTAATGTGCAAAGTTTAACTCCCGAACGTAGTAGTAAATGAAATATTACCCACATAAAAATGTATAATTTAAAAGTGAAAAGCTACTAATCATTCATGTGACAGATTGTCAAATGTTATTTATCAAGCGATAGGTCTCATCGCGGTTGAGCTATCTCGTGCACATTTCATCGCCGTCGGAAACGTCGACGGGATCTGGCTACAAGTGCATAATAATGTGCGGCCTCCGCCCGCTAACACGTTTCTGCATTATACAATGATTAATTGCACAAAATAAGTCTTTTATGTTTGTTTTTAATTTTGAGGAAATTGTTTAAAAGTTTTCAGCTAAGCTGCGCTCTCAGAAACGCAGATTCCTCAAATCTATTATCGATTCTCTTTGAAAACTACTACGACAAAACAATATTAATAATATGGCAGGAGACATTGTTGTCTTAGCAATCAAGCGTAGCGGTTAGAATGGACCATTTTTGAGTCATGGTTCTCGATTTGATACAGAAATTTTAAATTACTCAGCTATTGCATTACGAAAAGGCAGTTATAAAAACTACAGAATACTTCAATCTATCACAGCGTCGGTAGAAACAATTTAAACTGAAATAATTATTTGTAATTGCAATTATAACGTGAGAACGTGTAAAACATTTTGCTAAACGCCAATATTTTCAGTAATTTAATATTCACATCCCGGTAGGTCGGTGGCGGCGAGTTTCTCTCCAAGAATTTATTACCTTAATTATACGTGTTCTGCACGCAGAATAAAGCGTTTGTTAATAGTCATTCCGTGCTCGGATACTCTGTCTTTTTACAAAAGCTTTAGCATAAGCATTCACTTATTAAAAATGGATAAAGATAAATGGAGAACAATTAAATGCGAAAGAGACTTGAACTGAGAATGAAATAATTAT
>JWHW01025485.1:132242-143821 GCA_000931545.1 Papilio glaucus | reverse complement strand
TCCTCCACCGATGACGCAAACACGACCTGGTCATCGGCGTACCAGAAACATTTTAAAACTAACTCACCCAATGTTAATCCACATTCTTCGTCTTTCAAAGCTTTCAAACAATCATCCATAAAGAGATGGAACAGCCACGGAGACGCTATACAGCCCTGTCTTACACCTTTACCGATGATAACCAGTCTGAGTAGGCCTTGTTAATCCTAACACAAGCAGTAGAATCTTTATAAAGGGACTTTAAAGCTTGTATTAGATCACTGTTCAATCCAAAGTCAACCAAGGTTGACCACAGATCATCTCTTTTAACCTTATCATAGGCCTTTTCTAAAGAAGCCTAATTTAACAAAATAGCAATAAGTAAATCGGATAGGATAAAATGAATCGAATGAAGCGACGGAGACAAAGCGAAAGGGCGTACCGGAAACACTCCCGATACAGGAATCAAACGCAAAGCTTTATTTACGTTAAGGCGCCATTACACGGGTCATATAAACTGCAAAGTTGGAGGACGCGGCGTCGCGTCGTTCTGCAGAGCTCCGCCCCATTCGAGTTTACACGATTGAATGGGAAACGGTTTTATTTGATTTTATAACGTCTCTAAATATTTTTGGAAGTTATGCATCTTTGACACGACAATAACATATTTATGACATTTTCTCACATGACAATGGGAACCAATAACAACTTTTTTAATAAAACCTTTATCAATTGCATTTAACTTTTTTCACATTTAAGGAGTACCTACTGGCAAACAGGATAAGAAAAATGTTTTTTTACGGTTAAAGAACGGTTTTATCGGTTTCATCCATATTCCTGTTCATCTTGAATTTTTAAATTTTGTTTAAAGATAATGACTTTGCTTGTAGCTGTAAATAAATATATTAGTATAATTATCATTATTACGCGACATTATGTCAGAATGCAACGATTGTTAATAATCAACAGTAATTAAATGCCGTGTGTTAAAATTATCATTAATTCGAAAATCATCTCTCGGACTCAGGACTCAAAGTCGCGGATAATCCGGTCCTTGAGTACGGTTTAATTTACTCTAGCAAGTACTTTGTACCTACTTAGAATAATTTTAACCGTTTGAATTAAAGTTCGATATTTATTTTAAGCAAAAGAATTGGGGTTCCGCGCAAAAAGTTAAAAACCTTCGAAATTGTGAAAAAAATTATGCGTCGCCGTAAAGTATCGAGGGCGTCGCCCGCTTCGGCACCGGGTTGGTGATGGTGGTGGTAGTGATTGCGATTTTGGTGGTAGTTATGGTGCTGATGTATTAAAAAGTTAATCTTTATACTTAACGCTCACAACACTTATCATCTTAATGATTTTAATTTAAATAACTAATTTCCAATAATTTAAGAGCTAGTCTTCTAAACAAAAATAATTACGTCTTTACCTAAGCAAAACTAAAGATATTTTTTCATTGGTTTACGAAATATTTATATCTCTTAGTAATGATTTGTTAAACCTTTAATAAGCTTGTATACATTATAACTTTTTGTCTTACTCATAAAGTGTGCGAACTCCTAAAGCAAACAAATAAATCGCTTAATAAACAAACCACTTCCAAAATTTTGTACCACAACATCCTACAGTTTGTTAAATTGAACTCATTAAAGGCTTAATTTAAACTTTGTCGGAAATTAAGGAGATCCAAACGTACAGACTTAATTATGTTTATGATTTATACATAACAAGTTATGAAATTTATATGGAGTAGGTAAATATCAATTCAAATTATGAATTTTATTATTTTAATAATTCCTTTAAATAGTTATTTTTCTTAGAAATAGTCTTTTTGCACTTTCTTACTTAAAATTGTATTTTCAATACGAATATGCTAGAAGAATCTGCATTCCTTTGTTCATAGAATAACAACAAGGTTGGCGTAGAAACCTTTTTAACTGAAAGACAGTTGTGCACGCAATTACGACAATGTACGACTGTACATATAATTCAATCCTGATAGTGTGCCAGAGAAAACATTAAAACGTTGAGGAGTTGGTGCGTGGCGTGCCAATTTTAGTGCCAGTTGAACATGTAGTAGTATTACTCAAAGTTCCTTCTGTTTTACAAATATAAATATTTGGAACATTGTTAATTATTAGGGTTTTTATTAACGAAATAAAATAAATAAAAGAAGAAACCGAAATCGGCAGACATTCAAACATCTACGCATATTGGCATATTTTATTTGATCATATATATATTTACAATGTAAAACTATATTTTTTTAACACAAGATTGAAATTCCCTTTAACGTTTTAAAATGATTCTGCGAATGTGCTAAAAATAAAAGAAGATTACTTAGTGCAGCTGGTCTCAACGCAGTGGGTAGCTCAGAACACTGGCTCGGTAATTGAAATAATAAATCTATCAGGGTGCTTGCACTTCTATTCGTTCAGGATCAAGACGAAACCTTTAATACTTTATGTCGATTTCTCTCTAACCTTGAGAGAAACGCGCTTCAGCGAAGTGATCTAAACGGAATTATACTAAAAGCGCGAATTGTTTTTTTTTAAATTGGTTCTTTCATATAAATTGTTATTTTCCTTTTTTAATTTGAAAGCAATTGACATTGTCATGAAAATATTTTCTATGAAAGTAAAAAAAACCTTTTAAAATTTATCCAAAAACTTATTATGCCCTTAGTCTACATGAAATGTTATAATTAAATGTTGAAAGGATGAATAAAGAGAGAATAACGAAGCAAATTTATTTAGCAACGGTGAGTGGCAGTGTTGGTAGGGGACGCCCTAAAAGAACTTATTTCGATCAGATTAGTGGCTTACTAAAAAGGGGCGATTTTAAAAGCACCTATAACCGACGAGCATGTATGCGTAGATGTATGAATGTAGAAGAAGCGAGAGAGGTGTGCCAGGATCGCGCCAAATGGAAATCCATGATCTCTGTCTACCCATCTGGGTTACAGGCATGAACGCATATATATATCTACATGAAATCTGTTCCTTTCTAATAAAGCTACATTTTCGTATGGAAAAATACAATACAGACCCATCATAAATTCTAGCACTTTTTTGTAAGAGAAAACCACGCACAATAAGTTGTTATTTATCATTAGATTTCCAAAAAAACTTTGGTTAGTACCATCGCAATATTTTACATTTGTCAAACAACTCATTAGTACCAATCTTTAACATAAACTTTGAATGTTAAAAGTGCAATCAATATTTTAGATATTTTTCAAAGCAATTGATAAACTGGCAACTTAGCACGTATCTTTGTTGTACAAACATTGTTACTACTGAATCTTCTTAATCTTCGCCGAAGTTTGTTAAACTTATAATGGGTTTAAATTAAGAAACTGTACAGCGTTGTGTGATAATATCTTGGAAACGCTGGCTTGTTTATTTGGCAATTTGTTTGTTTGTTTCGAGAGTTTGCACAATTTCTGTGTAAGAGATAATCATTCCGTACAAATATGTTTAAGGTTAACATATGATCGTTAAGACAAACATACGTTATATAATTACAAAAGGACAAAAGCAAAAAAAATCATGTTGATCGGTTAATTTGTTAGGAAGAACGCGGAACAAACAAACTCATTTTCGCATTTATAATATTTCTTAGGACTTGTAGATCTATTGAGACTTTACATAAATTTAACCAATGGTGATAAGCAGGAAATAAAAAATGCTATTTCATTATGTTTGACAAGTTTCTCTTGCTTCTTCCACTTTCCCGTTTCTACAATATGTAGTTTTCACTTATGTAACAGTTATACATTCAGATATATTGATACTTCGTAAATCGAAACTATATAAAGCATTGCTTAGGATGTTTCACCGTTATACCATATAAAATTCATGTTTGTGTCACAAATCTCATCTCTTTTTCTTTAATCTAAATAACATCTTATATCGTGTATTCACTATAATATTATGTATTTATTATATGTACATTTTATTATTTCATATATAATTCTCGTAACGTTCAGCCGAAGAATTGTTTCGCCTCGCACAGAACAGGGACACATTTGCGCAAAGTTGCGATAAGTTGATGGGCCAACCTTCAGTACTGAAGCAATAGAAGAATAAGATAATCCTCGTAAGTTCACAACAGTATTGTGACAAAAAATAATGTACCTACATATGTTTCTATTTGTGAATTTTACTGTGCACTATAACACTAAATGTTTAAATGAGAAACAACCGCATATCTTTGTACTACGCTCGATCAGTCAGTTTCGATAACTATTCACAATTTACTTGTAAGATCTGTTTCGTGTAAAACTTCACCACAAGCACAAAACACTAATCCCGTAGCTGTAACTAGCATGTACAAGTATTTGGTACACTGTCAATAGATCTAAAACAAACACATCTATATCTAGAATAACACACTACTATGGTGTTGGTCGCAGTTCACGTTTGGCAGGGGTGCGTGTCAAGCGATCGCATAGTGCTAAGTGGTGCGGCGCGACGTTAATGCGCTAAGCCACACGCTGCGGAGAGCCTCGCTCCGCACAAATTAATAGCAACTTGTAAGGTTCGGATCACATTTCGAATTGACTAAGTGCTAAGGATACTCCAACTACTATTCCAAAATTACGGGTGTTGCAATTATCTTTTGGCAGCACGATGTACTATTTGACTCCATGAACTCACAGAGGTAAATTCATATGCATCTTACAGGGTAAAAATAAATGTCAAAGTAACAGTTAAACGTGTTTAAAGTATAATCATCATATGTAATAGTGTAATGATAGGTGAGCCGATTTCTGTACATCCTCGAGGGCGTCAGAGTTACCTTGGACCCTGTTAAGTACCCTACACCAAAAATCAGTCATCCTCAAGCGCGGTCATTATTTTATTTTAAAGGAAATAGTTCAAGGATTTCATGATAAGATAATCTACCGATTTCAACAAGTTGAATTAACAAAAATCGTAAATGAAGATTAGTGCGTACTGTTACAAAAGTATTATATTATTTAAGATCTTCGATCATAGATCCGTTCATAGCATATTTGTGAATTTAATATCTACTGAACAATAAATTATATCTCAAATCTGGTGCATATACATATTATATTAAGTAAACCCCTTCACATAATCGGCAGCATGTCTAGGACATTAAACTGAACCATCTGTATGAAAATCTAACGTGTTCGAGTATTTCAAAATAGCTTTTTTTTTTGCAATTTCAAGAAGCTGCTTAACTTGTGTGACGTCCAAATCGTCAGTTTTTATATTTTTGCGTCTTCTCTAATTATCTTTCTCTGTGTATTTCAGATGAGCACAATTTTTTTTTGTCCTACTGTTTTTTTTTATGGCCATAACCACCATTTAAATGGCGACTTTAAGGTAGCAAACTTTTTAGTTACAAAAGCGTATTTTTTTGGTTTTTTTCAAATTATTACAAGGCACGTCTCGTTGCATCGAGGCCGGCAAAAATTTCAAAATGATTGCATTCGACACGGTTTGATCTAGATTAGCTACATTACTCGGTAGTTACTCATATTTGCTTCTAAACCTACAGATATCGATAAAATAAAACATTTGTTTTGTTTCAACAATGTATATTTTATTAAATAACAACTAAATTAAGTTCAAAGCCAATCCTTTTTACGTATTTTCACGACTGAAAACTAGTAAAACATGCATGCATTATCGTGGTGGCTTAATCAAATATACCTTTTGTTCACGATTATGGATTGGAAAAATGTCGATCTGGGCCGTAAGTTTAATACTCAGTAAAAATTATTGTTACGATTTTTTTCTCCTTGAATTTTTATTCGGTTTTTTTTTCCCTTTAGCCAAAAGCTTCTATTATCATTTTGAAAGTCCGTGTGTGATATACAGATTTGTACAGATATTTGCATAACTTAATACAAACCTACTTAAGCTATTAACATACATTACAATTGTATAGGTATTGCCAAAGTAACACATAGTTGAGGAATTGTGTGGGATATTAGCGTTACAATCAATCACGCGCGTGCCGGTGACATGTGTGTAATTAGGCGCGACTAAGATGGAGTCCTATTCTGGTCATAGTATCTACTAGCAAATAAGTCGAATGATATAAGTGAAAAATCAAGGAGTACGTCAATCACAATGTTGTTAGAGTATATCATAATTATTTTTATTAAACACATTGTCAAAAAACATTTTGAAAGTGGTACAAAATCCGGCATAACGAATTAATACCCGCATAAGTTATTTGATCAGGTCCTAGATTATATGTTAGACAATATGTGCTTTGATAAATCACAAGTGCGTTTCTTATATATAATATATAGCTGATGGGGTTTTATTTTAACAGATTGAATACGAACAACCAGACCGACCAATTTTAGTCGTATAATTGTAATTATAACAATTCATATAAAATGATTAGTCCTTCTCTGGTTTCGTACAATTCGTTAAGCAAAATTGTTGTACTGAATATCTCTCGCAGATTGTTTTAAAGTTGGAACTCGGCAACTGCTGTTAAGGCTGAAATATAATTCTTTCGTTTCTAAATAACGCCTGTTAAGATAATTACGCTGTTGATTGTGAAACTTCTTAATTACCAACAAAATTGTTATTAAACTGTAATAAACAATTTAAGTACAAAATGTTTCAAGTACAGTCTGTATATATTTTGCCAAAATAAGTTTCAATATCAACTATAATAAAAACTTAAAAACTGACATATACTCACGACCATATTACAAACCTAATAAGGTAGTCAGGGATGGGAGGCGAAAAAGAACCAAGACTGTGCGCACTCTAAGTGATCGGAGGGCTGATTAATGACCGCGTGCCGCAACTACCTCATAAATTCAAACTTTTTTAAATATTTAATTTTCATATCTATTCATACAATAACAATGTAACTGATCGCTGTCTGTACATGGAAGATATTTGAGAAAAACTACTATTGGCGACCTTTATAAATATATAAATAAAATCCAATAAAACCCAAAACAATGATTATTAGAATTTTTGTCTGTTTGTCTGTGCGTTTGTTACCGAAACGGCTTCGAATCTCAGAAACGGCTTAACCGATTTGGGTGCAGTTCACTGATCTATCGTGGTAAGTTTCACAATATTTAGTGTTTGTTTTATCTCAATCGGTTTATAAATAAAAAAGTTATATCAATTTAACTATGCTCCGGCCATATTGTGTCGATCCCACATACGCGAGAAAAGAGTAGGGAGATGATGATGAGGTTACGATAGTATTAGATAGATTACCTATCTAATACTATCGTTTCGTTTAAGTAAAATTGCAGGGTGGGTGAAACCGCGGGGCATTGCTAGTAGATAATAAATACACTGTAATAAAATATATGCATATAGAATCAAATTAAAAAAAAATAAGAAAAAATAAAACAAAGAGAGGGCGATAAAATAAATTACTTAAACAGAGCTTAGTTGGAAAAACGTACATGGTAAGCCGATCGCCGTCATGATTAAGCAAGCAAATGAAACTTAACTGTCATTAAGGAAAATGTCATTAGTTAGTGTATTTTCTGTAAAACACGTGTTATATCAACTTGCTTAGTCTTATAATGTCTCATGTGATTATGATATCATAGTCATTAAAGTATTAAATGAATTTTTTTCTTGTTTGTTATATATTATTTCACATAAAGCCTTTTTAAAATCCTGATGAAAGCTTTGGATTTTAATATTGACTTAAAGTAAATAGTGGCAAATATTCGACTTCTAAAACCGCTGTCCCACTGCAGCCCACGCTACACACGCACCTGTATCGTACGTGTAATGTAATGTAAACGGAGATCCACGCTGTCAAACAAATGAACCCGAATGCGGCTCCAATGCGCCGTGTGCCTATCGTGCGTAGTGTGCCACAGTGGGACAGCGCCTTTAAAATGTGTTTACGAATGAAAATAAGTGTATGTCCCGGATCATATTATAATATCTTTAAATGTGTTTGTAAAAGAGCTGGAAAGTGGAAACGTATACATCAAAATAGGAGGCCTCGGCNNNNGGTTATCTGCACTCCACGTATATGTGTGTGTATATGTGGGAAATAGAATGTGATGTAATTTTTTTGTTTTAAAATAAATATATGTCGGCGTTTCTGTTCCATCCGACATATATAAAACAAAAATTTATTAAGGTGGCAATGTAACATATAAGATATATATTTTTTTACATATAAGCGTATTAATAAATCTTGAAATTCGTTGAGGAAAAAATGTTGTTCTCAATGAAGTGGGAAACTTTAAAAGTCCCCAACGTTTTCTCCTTACCTTCGTCAATGTCACTTGTCGGTGTAAAATATAAATATTTCAGTTCTTCGAATATTACGCAGGGACGCTTTTGTAAGTTGCCAGTTATTTCTTGTTGCTTATTTAAATAGAATATAAAGTTTTTAAAATAAACAAAATTTTTAACAAAAACAAAACCGATTCCGAAAAATATATATTCAAAAACAACAAATACACTAAAATGTAAAAAATAATTTTACTCAATTAAACATAACAATCAATTCTTAAATCATACTTTATTGTTGGAGTCGGCGTCAGCCAAGAAAATACCAATATACGAGGATGCTTTAAGGAAACCATTTTACAAATGAACTTTATACTATGTATAGTAGTCACCAGTAACCGGTACCAGTACCAGCCCTGGCTTCGCTCGGTGGTACCACTAAATGTTAATCCGATCGCTATCAAACTTGACAGGAACACCCACTGTGCCATTTTGAACATTCCCTTAAATTCCATAAAAAGGTAGAGCCCGCAACAACAACATCTGTTGCACGAATGGGCCGGCTCGACCGGTGAAATACCACGACCTCACAGAAAACAGGCGTGAAGCAGAAGTACTCTGCGTTTCGTCTGATGAGTGAGGTGCCGGAGGCCTAATTTCAGTCCTCTTCCTCTTCCCACCCTTTCCTCATAAAGATAGGATGGGAACAGGAAGAGGATTGGACGGGGAGGGGGTTAACTGGGAAAAGGAAACATCCTTATTTCTGTCTATGCCCCCCTCTGTCCACTACAGGTAGGCAACGCATCTGCAACACATTTGCTTGTTGCGGATGTCCATGGGTAGCGTTCACCAAACACTTGGTGATCCGCTTGCTCGTTTGCCACCTGCTACCATAAAAAAAAAAAAAAAAAAAAAAGGAAGATTTTTAATTCCACATTATATAATTAAATACTGTGAATCGATGCTATTTATATGTATTGTGAGACGTCTGCGTTGCACAAAACCATCGGAATATTTTGATACTGATTCCGTAAACTTGAAAACAAACAAATCGTAAACTTTATTGCTTTGTTTTGTTTTTGGGACCCGAGTCATCTGTGCTCCGTCCCTCTTAACTAAGGTTGATAGCTACATTTGTTTACTGTCTATATCTTATCGGTCTTATTTGGTATGCATGTGATGTCTGTATCAATTTGGGTAGATTGCGGCGACACCTGACAAGTTAAACTTATAAAATATTGGAACAAGTTGTCGGCGTCAGTGTTTCCGTCCAATTATCACGTGGTGCCCTTCAAGAGAAGAGCCACAGTCGCCAAGTTTTTCACAATGCAAAAAATATATGAAATTAAGAATTTTTATTTATTAAAAGTGTTCTATGTATCGTTATATTTTAAAAAATAGAATTGCTTTAGACAGAGGAAACCGTTTATTTTCTCGTGCGTTGAATGGAAATAAACGAGCCGTAATTTGCTTCGCTCGTATTGCTTCCCTGGATCAAATGTGAATATGCAACGACTCATTAGGCCACTTATTTGGCTCACTCCCGCCCGCAGACGATCATTTTGCATTGTACCTGCTCTTCTGCTCCGCTCTGCAGCTCTCACAGTGAACAAGCTGCTTTGAAAGGTGACTTTTTGATATCGTTATCACACTTAACTCTCTCAGTCGTTTCGAAAAATAATTAATGTATATTTGTAATTTTTTTTTAAATTCAATTAAACTACTCTTTATTTTCCATCAGTTTAAATTCTAGTTGTTACAAGTTAACTAATAACCTCTATTTGATATATAAATCTAGCGGTTACAATGTCTACTTCTAAAAGTGCGTGTTGTTCGAATCTTAGTCAAAAAATAATTTTTGAAAATATTTTACTTCATTAAAAATAACAAATTTTCATACTCGTTTTGGGCCAGTAGTGTTCGTTTCATATTCATAACAATGTATCTAGCGGTTCCTTCAATCTTAGAACGTTTGCATAGGGGAGAGTGGGGTGAATACGGACACCTAGTAATTACGGACATCAGTTTCTATTCTAGCCGCCTACCACCCGCACCGCGCCCCGCACACGTTCTTGTTTGATCGTGTCCGGCATCTTTGTTGTGCACATAGTTGTTAAGACGTTCAGCTACGCACGCTTAAGAAGATAAGTTAATTTAATCATTTTGTAGTCATTTCTTATTTATTTTTGAAGAACTTTGGTTTTGTGTTTACCTATTGATATAAAATTAATTTTGCTCAAAATCTTACTTGACTTACAAATTGTTAGAGTAAACATAGGATTATTGGTGAAATATTAAAATAATTTCATCTAACATAAGCTAACATTTTCATTTTGTAAATTGTATATGTGCGATTGGATTAATTACAGACACTCGTCGTGGGGTAATCTCGGACGTCCGTATTTACCCATATATCAATGAATATGATTTGAATTGAACTTGATTATGTTGCAGATCCCTCGAAATTATAAAAAAAATAAGCAAAGAAAAACTTATAGCGCTTAGAAAGATAAGCCTAAATTTTTTCAAATAGGTGTGACAAATCTTAAAATTTTTGCAAATGAGGACAAAAAAAGGGAATACTTTTTTATTTTTTTCTAATGAGAAGTGCGTTGCACCTCCAACATATACAATGTATCATGTGCCAAAAATGGGCACATGAAGATTGTACAAGTGGTACCTCATTAAAGGGCTACATTTGTGATTTTTTTATCATAAAAAGTAACTGTTCGCAATTACCCCAATTGGTGTCCGTATTTACCCGGAACGCCAGTGCGTTCCCGGTTTCCGGGTCAATACGAACAGAAAGAGTTTTGTTTTTTTATTTTATGATTACCGGTTGATTGGTAACGAAAAAAATATGTTGACCGTATGATGTAATGTAATAACCAAAGTTTAGTAATAATTAAAAAATAACTAATTAATATATTGGCTTTTATTGGAGGTTTCCCTTAGGTGTCCGCAATATCGCCACTCTTCCCTTTGGCCCTAGTGGAAATTAACATAGATAATAGCAATTACTAGTAGTATTTATTTTTATAGCACGAATATAATTAATTTCAACTATCTCATAAGTCTAACTAAGCCCTGTGACAGTTAATCAATAGATAATTGTAGTAAACTAACGACCACTTTCTGAAACGATTGTCATATTTTAATTCAAGTTCAAGTACACCTGTCAAGTTAAATGTCATGTCATATCGAGTTCATTTTCTAAAAGAAATTGATGATCTAGCAACTCTAATGATTTTGATCGGAATTTTGACAGCTATCTATTGAAATAAAACTAATTTTACGTCGTCGTGTTTTTTATAAGATTTTGTTCCCTACGATTCGAGTACTTTACAATACTTATATTATACTTAGAGCGCTTATGGT
>JWHW01025485.1:117131-132226 GCA_000931545.1 Papilio glaucus | reverse complement strand
ACCATGAGTGCTGTGACTGAAGTGTCTGACCTGCCAATGTCAAAGTTGCTGGCGTAACACCCTCTTATTTTTTTTATTTTCAATAGCATCTTGATCATCCTGGATATTAAGCGGTGTTCTTTTGCGAGGAATTGTGGAAATTCAAAATGTAATCACACGTTTTGATGGGTCACTTTGTCTGTCATATATAAAAGACTCCACACTCATAATTAAGCTTGTACACTCCTGCATCTTGTAGAGAGATGTTACACATGACGAAAGGTAAAAATTTACTTATCTTCCGTGGTAACTTATAGAATGTTCTTATTGAAGCCTTCATTAGGATATCTGTGACTGCTCTGACATAATTATAAACAACAATATATAATATATAACAATAGTAAAATAGCAGACATTCATTCAACCGTGGTGGGCTTCACTTGGTCACTGCGACGTGGGCGTGGGCGATGCGGAGAAGTAATCCATTGAAATGCTGTTAACGCCTTCGCACACGTCGTTGTAGCGTAAACGGCTGCCTTATCAGCTAACGTTAGCAACCAGCAAGCGATCAGCAAAAATTTTGCAGACGACGCGCAATTGATTGCTTAATGTCAACATAATTCGTATTACGTAACTCATCGCTTACTTTTTGTTCGCTGATCGTAAACTTGCACATTTTGCTCGCAAAACTGTCAAATAGCCATCAAGTAGCAATCGATTAGCAATTAGAATAAAGGTATAACAGATTTTTCTAATTTTATTTGAGTACATTGATAAGAATATATTATAATTTAACACTTTTTCAATCGATATAAAAATATGGCAGAGTTTCGAATGATCAGCCTGAGGTATTCCTGGAGTCATAGCCTCTGTATCAATACAAGAAGTATTGATACAGAGGCTATCACTCCACTTCTTAATTTTCTTTTCTTCATTTCTTAATTTCTACTTAACCACGTTAGCTGGCTAGCTAGCTATTTTTTCCCGTTGATGTTCGTTATAGGTACCGGACGATAATGTATGCTTATATTTTTATGATCAAAAACTATTCGCTCCTCAATTGTCGACATATTTTCACCGTTCTATGTTCAAGTTTCTAGCTTGAATACAATTACTTGCACATGAACGAACTGAAGACGAGTCAAATCAAAGTTAAGCAATTATGGTAACCACATCATCTTTAATCTAAGTTACATCAGTATAAGAAGTTCGTTGTTGTATTGCCTCGAGTTTTGATCTAAAAGTTTATACCATATGTGTATGTTCCAATGTAGAAACTGTTTAATTAACATATTTACATACGCGTCAGAAAATATACTTCCTACAATAAAATTTTTACACATTGAGACATGTTACTACTGTGATGGACATAGTATCCCTAGAAATATAACGCAATGTTTCTATTCTATTTACTACCGTTCTAATTAATTTAAGTTTACGCATTATTATCTCGTTTATGTTCCCGACGCTTCGAGTGCTTCACAGCACTCATGGTAAAATCGTTTTTTTATATTGAATAAACGAGCGCTTGAGCAAATTGTTAAATAAAATTAGTTAATTCACAATTGGTTTAAGTTTAATTTGTATTATCCGGGTTAATAGTGTTAGAAAAAAATATGGATG
Organism: Papilio glaucus; assembly: GCA_000931545.1. Classification (NCBI taxonomy): domain Eukaryota; kingdom Metazoa; phylum Arthropoda; class Insecta; order Lepidoptera; family Papilionidae; genus Papilio; species Papilio glaucus. Next base: position 130,624 of record JWHW01025485.1, on the reverse strand, counting down.
AGGCCATTACCCAAATAGGGGCCCACATGTAAACCTATGCAACTAATAATACACATATGTACATCCATAATATTAATAATAATAAATAAATATGCGCTCACGCCCGTAACCCAGAGGGATAGGCAGAGATCATGGATTTCCATTTGGCACGATCCTTGCACACCTCTCTCTCTCTTCTTTAGTATGTCATTAATCTGGTCGATATAAGTTTTCCTGGTCGATATAAGTTTAATACTGCCACTCACTTTTGCAACATAAATTTGTTTCGTTAATTTCTCTTCATTCATCCTTTCAACATGCCCGAACCACAGAAGAATACCTTTCACAATTTCTAGTCACATCATCCACTTTTAAGCCACACTTCAATACGAACAAAATTTACTTATACGTGATATAAAATGTTAGATATGGAAATAATAAAGGCTTTATTATTATTTGCGTAAATATAAGAATTCGTTATTTACGTAATATATATTAATTACATAATATATGTATATGTTCAATGCAAACCGCATATGTTGTGTTTTGGTTAGTTTGCAGAAAATTAATTAACATAGTAAAACATTTATTGTTAAATAAATAATGCTTTTACTGCTAAAAAATAGCTATGATATACCGAGCTCCGCATATATACATTACCTTGACTATTTAAAGAAAGATATATATTTTTGTTGTATGCTTTGAAAGTTTCAAAAATGTTCAATGTTCTATTGGGTTATGTAACATCTGTTTCCTAATACTTAAATTGATATATAAAGTATAGCGTGTGGTAAAGGAGCCGATCTTTGTATTATATTCTTAGAAATGTACAAAAGGGTTCTAGGGAAACTCAATCAAACTTCGTAAGGGCTAGTTTCATATCTTCTACCGACTACAACGTAACAAGAAGTGCGTATCCAGAACAACACAAAAGAGTCCTCTTATTGTGGGTCCCAAATAAACAAACGTAAAATTACACGCCACAAGTTTTTCGATCTAAGTAAACCTCGTAAAGAGATTGTTGTGGGTACTTTTATTTGTTTTAATCAGTATATTTTACATTGAATGTGAACTTGAAATTGCAGTATCTTTGTACATTAATTTTATATCTTTTCATAGGATGGTAAGAAATAGCAATTTCAACTTTTAATCTTTATTTATAACTCTATTCGAATCACCACGAGAAGTAGCCAACATCGTCATAGCGGAGCTACTAATGTTTTCTTATATTTACGCAAATACACATTGGAATAGAAATAAAAAAAAACTCGATAAAATCCCTAAAAAATATTTTATTCTAAAGTGGAGCCATTGTTGATTTCCTTAACAAAAAAGTAATGTATAGAATCACAAATTATTATTTTACCCTTAAATTATTTTTATGCCAAAACACAAACATTTTATTTTTAAATGCTATTGACGTTCAATTGTCTTTAGGCTTCGGACCTATGCCCATTTTATAAACAATTATATCTGATAAGAAATTAAATTACTGGATGTCTATTTGATTGATTATCGCTCTATTACATAAACAAACATTTGCTTCTTATCTGTAAGTTGTGATCAGGAAGGATATACAAAGTCAATGACCAAACAGAATCCTTGAAAGGGTTTAAGTTATGTTCAATCAAACTTTAGCAATCATCGCTACCGCCCGATCTCCCGTGTTACAATGTGAACATTGTTACACAACAAGAGGAAAATCTCCACGACTCACATTAAATGTACCGTTATTTATGCGCCATGAATACAAATGCAATAATGGAAAGGATACCAATCTTACTTGTTTACGGTATAGTGAACGGAGTCAATTCTTCGACTTGATATCATCTCGTAGCAACATATAAAGCGAACTACGTGATCTTTGTCAATATAGTTGTAATTCAAATAGGATCATAATAATTATAACGACCTGGCAACTGTACGGCACTTTAATTATAAAAGAATCATCTATTATTTCGATTACTTCGTAAATCTAAAAACTAAATAGCACTCAAGAATTAATTATTTTATTAGGAGGGTGTAAATGTCAAGGAATTTATGTCAATATAGACACAGTCACTTTAAAAGTTGATATAACAGAGTTCTAATAATAAATCTTATTCCTTAAGGAGCACAATACAATTTTTTTTTATACAGATCGACGACGCTATGTTCAGACCGTGAAGATGACTGGATCACCTAAGAACGGATCGACAAAATAAGTTGCCCGTAACGCTCGGGTAATGTAATGTAAAAATGAAAATCAATTTCGCACAATACTTGCAAATATCATCATTCAAATACAATTATTCCCGCTGTGCCTTAAAATTTGCCCATACGTATAGTTCTATTTCCTTCCGCGATAAAAAACGATTTTGATAACGATTTTCGAGTATACGAAAACAAAGATTGTACCTACAACAGCAGACATTTTTAATTTCCGGTGGCCAGTATGGTTCCGTTTTGAAAACTCTTAATTCAATAGCTGTATGTACTCATGAAGATCACTTGGATTCTAAAAAATGTGTAGTGCTTTCAAAAATCATACGGTACCAAAACTTGTGATTTACTTTAATATTATATTGATGTACAAAATATTTTTTACTATGTAATACAGGTGTACGGTACATCAAGGAAGGTTTGTAGGCGATAGCTATTCTTCCCCTAAAGTTGTTTATAGCCAAGCATTCGATTGGTTCGAAAACAACAAGAGTAAACAGGGAATACGACGCAAGAGGAACGCAGAAGATTATGTATGCATGCTGGTCAGCGATACGTAGTGTAGTGCGAGCCTGACGAGAGGGATACGCCCGACCAATAACGGTCCTTGAGACATTTTTTAGAAGGAAGGAGAGGAAGACAACCAATTATTCCTAAGGAGGGTTGGTGTCAGGCAGGCGGCGGTTAGTAAAAACTATAGTCAATATGTACTAATATAAAGTATAAGCTGGAAAAGGACAGGGAGATGATGACAAAAGAAGAACTGACTGACTGATATATCAACTCACAGTCCCAAACTATAACTAATCCCGCGATCCCTATAACTATATACGAATCCCGTGATTAATATAATTATACATAAGCATACAACTGCAAGACCTCAAGCTCATTCTGATCTAGATCGGAGTAGAAATTATTAATGGAAAATAAGTTGGTACTTCGCTAGCAACTTTTGACTTTGGGACCTCTGACACCTCAGTCGTAACCGTGACCGTGAGCGCTGTAAAAAGTACTCGCAACGTCGGGAATCAAAAAACGTAAAAGAAACGCGATAAAATCCGTAAAATTAGTTTTATTTTTTAGTAAATATAAGAAATCATTATATTCATCCCGTAAAGGTCGAAGTAAAGATAAAAGTTTGGATGAAGAGAAACTACCCGTGCGAAGCCGGGCTATATCACGCTAGTATCAAATACATTTCTTATAGTGAGCACTAGAGATGGCAATAAATCGTTCCAAAGAAAATTACGACACCGCACGGATCTTCCTGGGTGTGGTTCCGGCAATTAAATCAATCTCATGTCTTCTTCTCCAGCGTGGTTTTCCTATATAGTTACTTGCAAAAACTTTAAAGCAATTTTTTAATAATATAAAACGATAAAACATTTTGTATAAATTCTAACCAATGCAAATGTGAGTTTCTTTGTTTGTTACCTTTTAACTCCTAAACAACTCAACCAGTCATCATAAAATTTATACACATATTGACAGGGATACAGATAAGGACATGACTTTTGTCCCGAAGATAAAATTGCTCCCGAGGAATAGGAAAATAAACACAATCTTTATTTACAATATCGGATGCCATGGTAATGACACATGGCAAAACATGTGTCATTCAGTCAAAACTGTCACAACTTTTTGACACATGCTGCCCATAATTGGAAGTTATTATACGGGGAACCAGCAGTTACAAGAATTTCTAGCGACGAAAATAGAAACCAATTCGTGCTAAGCCGTGGGCAACAGCTTGTTTCTTATAAATTAAAATGAATTTCTATAACTCTTCTAATTGTTACGTCTGTTGACGAGTTGCGATGATAACTTAATCCTTTAAAAGAAAAAAAAGAAAAAACAAAAAAATTGTTTGTAACTTTTACTACAACATACTAATACTAATCGTGCACACAAGAAATATCAACAATTCTATATTGATGACAAAAACATTGTTTTTAGGAAATGCTTCTGGTTCACAATAAATAAAAGAAAGTGAATCAATCTATGTGAAATTCTTGTCAGAGTCATGAATAGTTAAAAGGCTTGCGGAAGGGTTGAGGGAACCTCGATCAAACTTCACACGGACCGCTCCAATTTCATCTATAAACAACAATGTACAAAAAGGGCGTTTTCGATTCAATATAAGGTTTTTAATTGCATTAAATTACATTCTATTGTTAACAATAGTCAATGAAAAGTGTGATCTCAATTCTGTTAACTCTACTTGAGTAAACAGACCGGGATAGCAAATATCGCTTTTCAAGTTTCAAGTTCCAGATATGGGGCTTAGGCTGTCGCAAGACACTTTAATTTTATTTATCCATAAAGCCACTTATTTAATTAATAATTTAATTTGATTCTTTAATCCACCAATTAGACGATAATCATACCCTACTTTATATGAGTTCTGAAAAGGAATGTTAGCTATTAGTTGAACCAAATCACTAGATATTGTATGATGAAGTTATGTGATAAATTTCACTTGTAAACTATAAAACAACTAAATTTTCTAGTCTAACGAAGTGTATATTAGATTGTTATACTGAATAGGTCTATTCATAGTTGAAATATAGGAGAATTCGTACAGTCCGTCCAATGTGTTACACGCGAACACTATAAAAGATATTTTTAATTTCCTGCGGGATTGGTATTCGTGAAGTGTAAAAACGAGTATTGAATTAGTTTTGAACTCTTTTTGCATATAAATGGTCAGTTGATATTTTATACTAGAAAAGTTTATTTAAAAAAATATAATGTTAATTCTAAAAAATATTTATTATTACTAAAATAATATACCTATATAGTATAATACGTAAAAGTTGTTATAATTCTTCTTTTTTACTATCGAAGAGGAGAAGGAGCAGGCGGTACACTTGATGTTAAGACACGAACAGATATCAAGGTTCGCAAAAATCAGAAGAAGTAGGGATGCTTTGCTGCCGTACTTGAGAGAAAGAGAAGACGAGTACCACAGCTGTAGGCAGATTTTACGGATTTCCATTTGGCACGGTCCTGCCACTCCTCTCTCGCTTCTACTCTTAATACCGCCGTTAGTACGTCGTATAGTCGGTATAAATTCGCCTAGCGCAACCGCCTGCCACACACATTCGCTACTCAAATTTCTCTTGTCAATCTTAAGCAGATGAAAGAATCAGTGGAAGAAGACATGGAAAGGGCTCGAGGCATTGTACTCATCAGAAGAAACTCAGAAGATCCTTTATTCTGTCTAGACTTGGTACACCTCGGTTGACCCAGTACATTTTTGCTTTTACCTGACTTGCTTTGCTAACTACCACTTGCTTAAAAAGCAGAAGAAGGCACTAAGATGCGTAGTTCACGAATATCAGGCTATAATCAAAGTGATTAATTTGAGATCGCATTGACTAAAAGGTGTATTAATCAAACACATTTAAGAAAAATTTAAGTATCAATTTGACATCAGGTCTTTTAATTATAAGATGGGAGGAAATTACGATCCACTGACAACTAAAAGTAACATGCGCAGAATCGATCCGAAAGCAATCAAATCGATGTCTAACCACTCTGCTACTAGGTCTTCTATATTAAACAATTGAACAGCAGTTAACCTCGGGCAACCAATTAAATCAGGGGAACACAGACATTTCTAACTCGGCAATAACTCGCAGCGGGAATTACCTTTGTGTTTTTATTAAAGCACACACGCCCCGGTGCCTCAGTATATTTATTTATTGTCAGCAGTTTTTGTTATTGCCACATTTTCGCCAAAAATATAAAAGTTGTCTTATTTTTTCTTAATATAAAAGACTACGAGTCGGTGCGATGTGGTAAGTACCACAGCTTCATAAAAGACCGGTTTGAAGTAGAGGTATTTGGCCAGGTGGCTGAAAGTTCAATCCCCTTTTTATATTCCTCTAATTTTTTTATTTTCCTCTTTCCTACATAAAGACCACAAAAACTAATCTGCAATATCTTTGGTTTTGAGGGCATATATGAGTGCCCTGTTTTTGAGAGTTTCTGATCATCCGGTGCACCAATTACTTGTTTGTCGTCATCTGCTAACCTGTGAGGTTGGTGTAATCTTCTAATCCTAGGAATTCATCAAGGTGATCTAAAATGAAGACGACCATCGTAAAAAGTATTTAAATTTTGCCTTGGCTTGGAATTCTATATCATTTTGCCTCGGCTTGGAATTCCATATAATTTTGCCTCGGCTTTGTGGGTATGTATTCTAACCGTTGAACTAAACATATAATTAAAACCTTGAATTCAATACAATAGGTATTTATAAAACTAGAGCGAAATTATCGCACGCCTCCTGCACCCTTTTGAAGCAGACGCGTATTGTATTCGTCAATATGTACATTAGCTGTAGGGTTACGCTATAGTAGACATTTTTAATTTCCGGCGGCACCGGCAGCTTCCGTATTGAAAAAGTGCTAACTGAATGTGTGCACGTTCTTTAGACCCGCCCGGGCCGGCCGTAATATATTGACAGGTTGAAAGGATACATAAATCGACAAATTCGTATATAAAAACAGGAAACCAAATCATGAATACTTCCCGTATTAATGACTTGCTTAATAGTAAACTATATGATATTTTCCATTAGTAGATAGCATTTCTTTTTTCTTCAATTCAGATGGCATTTCTTCAAAAATCAGAGTAGACAGTCATTGAAGGAATATCAGTCATATTCCTTCAACATTTAGTAAGTTTTGCTAAGCAGTCCCATAACTGAACCATGTCTAAATTAGTTTCTATTTAAAAAAAACATTGTGAAATGTTTTCCGTTTATGACTTCATACATGGTTCGAAATAGTCTTAATTCATTAAATATACATACAACCGATCACTTAGCTAAATGAGAAAGAAAATAGAACGACGACAATGCTATTGAAATAGTATTTATGACTTTCATATGTATCGGAAATAGTTAACGTTGATTGTTGTTACGATCCGGCGAACTCATTTTACAACTGTATACCAAATCTGGCACAAACAACCTCTACTATTTTTTTATTAAAGCACTATACCGTTGTTTATATTTTCGAATAAAAAAAAACAATGCAGACCAAATATAAGTTTAGACCATTAGAGGAAGTGTTTACTTTTACGAAGATATGACAATTTTAAACATTACATTCAAAAATACATATAGGTTACATCGAAGTTAATATTATTATTGACGTTATTGTTTTATGACTGTTTTATACCTTTAAAAATGTTTCGCATTATTGAAAACGGCTTAAATAGTTAAACCATATTAAAAAACTGGCTTATTTTTGCTCTTAAATAAATATTATGATTTGATTTTACTAGCATATAGTGAAAGAATTACGATGCATTTCGAGACTAACAATTCAGACATATTTTTTAACTAAAATAAAAACATTTAAGCGATCTTATATTTTTTTATATAAAAAAAGGTTTGAATAAATTACAAAGACTCGAAGGAAGGCACAAGTGAAGAAACAAATTACTAAATCAATAAATTGCTTTATAACGAAAATCTCACGTGAAATTGACGATTTAACAATTTTAAATTCGTCCTAAATCCCATAATGTACATTCACCAATGTTGAATACTTACGAGAAATTATTTGTACAACGCAGAGGAATTTAATTACGCAGTAAGAGTCTCACCATAACGGCGCAAAAATATTTATGTTTATTGTCGGGCCTAGTCCTCAATGAGACCGCATCACGCCTGCACGCACAAAACTCTTACTAATTAGTTTACACTCGAGTTATTGTCATTGTTTTAGTATTGAACGAATTTTGTTGTCGATAAAAATGAATACAAGTAGTAACGTTAAGAAATTCAGTGATGTATTGTTTGAAAGTGTCTCAAAAGAAACAGTATGTTTTGTATATAGTATAATAACGGCCTTTCTCCTTTTCTCCGCATTATGTTTTTCTTCTGTAACGAAATTTACGTTAACGTCACAATCCTTGAAACATATTTCTTGGTCATATTTCAAGTATTGTTTTCTAAAAACATTCAATTTAAAAATAAGAAGCGAATACAATTGTTAACTTAATTAGATGAACAAATTTAGAGGCTCTCATCGTATCTCCTTTTCGTTTAGCGTAAAATGTAAGGTTCACCTTTGTTTACTAGCTTCCCATCTTGATTTGGAACAAACCATGTATACTCGAAAAACCAGAAACTGACTGACTGATATACCAGCGCAGAGCCCAAACTAGTGGGCCAAGGGACTTAAAATTTTGGACAGAGATTTCTGATATTACGTAGGCGAGCACTAAAAATAGGTTTTTCTGTATCCATTCTCTAAAGGTCTAAAGTAAGAGATAAATGTTTGTATGGCGAAACCACCCGCGCGAAGCAGCAGCAGAGGCTGTAATACTAAATATATTCTATTTTTGTTGATAAAAACGATGTTTGATGCATATTTTTTTTACCAGAAATGATTTGCAGCAATGCCTTATTTATACTTATTGTTACGCCCGTACTATTCTAGTAGTGATGCCATTTTGTTTTGCACATATTTTTTAGAAGCACTGCAAGGAGTTGCAAAGTAAAATGGTGATTTATATAGTTTATATATCGGACATGTTAGCAAAAAATAAATAAAGGGGGTGCTCGTAGTGAAGGAGCGACCCGCGTGTTCATGACATATTTAACTTACAGGCTGTCCACACCCCTTTAGACCGAAATCATGCTGTACATGGAACCTCTGAAATATATTAAGCCTCGTATTTTTGCCTGTCAATCTTTATTTCTTTAATAAATCTTCTTACGCTCATGTATTGTACCAAGAATTACCGGCATTGTAAAAGCTTACATTTAAGATACTTTTTATATTTTTTTTTAGACATATGTACTTTATATTATATTACTTCAATTATGTGTGAAATTTTTTAAGTATTAGTAATTAATTATTTAAGTATATAGTACTGAAAGACCTGATGTGTTTTAATACAATATTAAAATCAAAAAGGTTTCTAAATCAATATTATTTAATAAGGTTTTTAGGATTTCTTTGGATAATTTATTGGATGGAATTTGTGGATCCTTTACAGATTTAAAATTCATCGCAATCAATTTCGCATTCTCCGACCCCCTTACCAAAATCTTTTTGTATAATACTGTCTGCTATGGATTTGAATTTGTCTTAAAACTGCGAGCAGGACTGCAGTACAGCCAAACAGTGCTGCGGCTGTTTCCTGAATGGGGCGGCTCGACCGGGAAAGGAAATTGGGGATTGGGCCACAGGTATCGGGCGAAATACAGAAATACATATGTAATCCCCACTACTTCAAGTAGCGCTACTTGAAATATTGGGGATACCTGTGGCCCTATCCCCAATTTCCTTTCCATTTTTTTCGTGTTATTTACAGAAATGGATTTAACACAGGGTTTACTTTAAGTAGCTACATTTTTTGTCAATAGTTCTGTGTTCGACCACCAGTTTTGTGACATAATGAGAGGAGGATTGGACGGGACGAGATACACGAGAAAAAGTAAATATTATTTTACCGTCCATGTCCATTAAAGGAAGCATCTGCGAGTCATTTGCTTGTTTCGGATGCCAATGGGTAGAGGTATTTTAATATCAGATGAGCCTGCTCGTTTGCCTCCTTGTCCCATAAAAATGGTTATGTATTTAAAATATATTCTTAAAATTAAACAAACTTAGATATTTCAATGCAACCTTAAATTTTAACCAAATTAGACGTAATTTAATAATACGATGTGCGGTATGTGTAGGGCGCTAGTTACCCAGCGAATGCGTCCGCCGCACGAATTTATGTTTAACATGTTGTGTAATTCTTGCTGAGTTAAACGTTGCAATTTCAACACGTAACTGTAAATATCTTTTATTCACGTAAATTATATGTCCGTTTAGTCATACGGATAATAATTAACTTTAAAATTGTAAGCTCATTGGTTTTCTCTCTCTTACCGAGTGATATTATTAAATGTCTGAATCTTAGAAACGGAAATTAATTTGTACACCGTTCACCGTTAGTGTAAGTAAACACTTAGTAACCCAATTATCATCGATCTAAAACAAAACTCTAAAAGATAACAAACAATTTACTACACTAGAACAATTGGTCATAAAAAGACAATTTCTCATATGCCATTGTACGGGCACGACTACCAAATTAACTTTTTATTTTTCATCTTTGTTCCCTTCTTAGAATGTTTTACTCATTTGAGTGACACACGCGCAATGTACAGATCACAGTTTATAATAATTGTAGTTGTGCTATCATTAATAACAATTATTCGACAACCTCAGGTAAGCTTAATCTTTTTTTCTAGTATGATATATTTTATTCACACAACTGGATAAAATGGTAGCTGCCATCGTTATAGTCATGGGCCTCTTCGAGTCGACGCTAACTATAGAATTGTTATGTTGTTTTCAGATAGCGTACGCTAGAAAGCCAACTTTAAGCGATGTACTTATGCTGAAGTTAATATCTTATTATGAAGATAAGTACAGAATCTCTAGACCTAAACCAGAGCCGACGATTATAAAAAGAAACGAAACACAAGAAAGCAACCTAATCGCTCCCGTTGATCAATTTAAAGTAAATATATACTTTTTATAATACTTTTTTAATATATACTTTTTTGGCGTCAGGCAGGCGGCCGGTCGTAAAAACTATAGCCAAAACCCATACAGTATGGACTACAATCATGCTGTGCCGACCTCACAAGAGTGGGAAAAGGGCAGGGAGATGATGATGATGATATACTTTTTATAATAATTATTTTAAGCTTCGTGCAAAGGTATAAGAATAATTATAAGAACACATATTTAAATAGATCCGTATAACAAAAAAATCTAAGAAGTTTTAAAATTAAAAGTCTTACCCTGATTTAAGTCAATACCTGTCGTCACTTAATACCTTGAAAAAATATTCTGTGAGAAAGAATTATTACTTTAATAATTAAATATTTAAAATTCAATATAATAGAAATGGTACGATGGTAACTGATACCTTAAAAGTCTGTGCTGTCTGTATTTTTATAAACATAGGTTATAAAGTGTCAAATAATGAAGTTAATTTTTCAGGATATGATGCCACCGAGACAAGACGATGTCATGGTTTTCTAAAGACAAATAACTATTAACTATTTAATATTAACCATTCAATGAAATGTTCAAAATTAAGAAGGAACGAAGTGTTATTTCTAATAATTCATAACTTTACGACAATAATCGAATTTTCCTGAGCCCACGACTTTTTTAATATATTGGCGTAGATATGTATCAACCATTCTCATCGACGAAGCTTCATGAGGAGATTGGTCTAGCTAATACGGTATAACGGATACGTTTTCTTCAAGAACAATGTTTTTTCTATTAGTCTTTACTTCAATGTTGACAACTGTGACATCTTTTTCAGTCGTTACCATGATTGATAAAATCAAAACTTTGACGAGGGGCTCAAGTGTAAATATTAAATCAAGAAAATTTATTGTTTTCTAAACTCTGTCGCATTCGTTGATGTTTTTAATATTTTTTAAATAAAATTTGTTTATCTTATTAACAATTAAAACATTTAACGGTTTTGTAGCATTTGTTTAAAAATGTCCATTCTTAAAGTATTTGTTAAAAATAATCTAAAAATGTAAGTAGTTGCCCCGTAACGTTGCTCCTTCGTTCATCTGAAATTAACCGCCATTCCCTTCCTTATTGCTTCCGTCCTGGCCGCAATCTGGTCGCCCTCCCTTCTTTTAAAACAAATTTTTCTTTTCTCCTACCTAATCATTTTTCCTCAATTTACTTTTTGGTTGAGATTAACAAGGTAGATCTCCAAATGGTATTATCCTTTTAATCAAATCTGTTAAGGGTTGAGGTCACTGGATTTATTCTTAAATTAAAAATACGCTACCTAGTTTCTTTTTTGATGTTTAAATTTGTTTTTTTTTTAAATGTGTTTGCACTCAGTTTGTTTGAACGGAAAATAATAACATGGTAATTGCATGGCTAGGCTTTGAGGTTATGTATATACATAAGTATTGTACAGATTTAAATAATTTAGGCATACATGTAGGCCTCATACCTTTAGCATCCCCTTCTATTTTTCCTTTTCTAGAATTGGCAAGACACTGAACAGAATTTTTAGCTGCAGCATAACTAAATGAGACAGTTTGATTTGAACAGTTCAGAGATCTGTGAGAGTGTGAGAAGTCTCTCAGCTCACCAAGTCAGTGAAATAGTCGTTAAAAACAAAACAGTGTATTATGTTAATTTCTTCCAAAGTATTTCACTAATAAAGTGACTTGCAGAGGAATTTTAGGGACTGTCTTCTTTAATGGTGCAAATGTAATTTATAGCAAAAGTTATTCTGTTAATGGGTTAAGAAATGACACCACAAATTGAATTTTTTTAGTATATAACTAGCTAACCCGGCAAACTTCGTTCCACCTTAGAATTAATTAATGTTGCGATACCTTATTACCTGTATTAATTGTTGGATGGTTATACCCGGGTAGATCCCTTTATTGAAAGCACGTTATAACACATCGCTGCGCCCGGCCCGCGAGTTGTCTACCGCGTGATGGCTTTAGAATTTTTCGCTTGTCTGTAGTTTTTAAAACCTTCGATATCTTCTAAACTAAATGGGAAAAATAGCATAGTAACTGGCGTATTATTTTTAATTGACTGTTCTTAAAAGTGGTTACTGTGATGTAACCGCATAGATATACTATAGCTGACATTTTTGTAGATCTTTTTAAGATATACAATTCCGTAGTACATTATTTTGATTTATCTCGTAAGGTTTAGCCAGCGTTTGCAATGTAAGCACACAAAAATATGTTTTTTACGACATATCTTTGAAATTCTCTGTTTTACTCTGCTATAATAGGCATGTATTATACATATTAACCTTCCTCTTGAATCACTCTGTATATTGATGAAACCTCGCTAAAATCCATTGCGTAGTTTGAAAGATCTAAGGGAACAGACAGCGGTAACGACTTTGTTTTATACTATGTCAACATATAAAATTCATAATTGCTAAAAAGATCAACTTTGCTAGCTTTCTGTAGCTCTTAAAATATCATCATATCATCTTAAATTAGTTAATGCTGTATTAAAAGAATAAATCAATATTATTGTAGCATTTCACGTAGTGAAACTCGTAAATAAAATGAAATCCGTCACAGCGACCGTTTTAACGCGTGACTTTAATGATATTTTGACATTACATAATTGCTTATTTCTTTTTTGTATACCAATATCTGCTGGTACAAAAATAAATAGTGTTGTAACCCACCTGCCAAAAGATGTGTTTAATTATTGCAATATGAAGTAATCTTTAACACAGACAAAAATGTAACATGT
>JWHW01025485.1:92541-116713 GCA_000931545.1 Papilio glaucus | reverse complement strand
TCAACACAGACAAAAATATAACATGTGTTTTCTCAATAAGTTAAGTATAAGTACAACAATAATAGCATTTTAATAGAAAACGCCCGAACAATGAAGTAAATGGTGTTACATGTAATCATACGTAATACATAATACGGCTTTCCATAGGTTTATGTTTACACGTCTCGGGTTATAAGACCGACACGTACGGTGGACGAATATAACTTGTTTTGAAAACAAGGAAGGCGAGGCGGAAATATCAACAGTCGAGTGATTTGGCTTGCGATCAGTCCAAGTTTATTATTTGCAAATCTTGGAAACGGAGTTTAGTGCGGTGACTTAAAAACAAATTAAACGTCTATGTTTATTTTCCAGTTTTAATTAAGATTGATTGTTAATATACATATATTGTATACAAAGTTAAGTATATAAATGAGAGATATACATAGATGCCAGCAAGTTTAGGTTATTGTATCGTGCTACCACATTGTTATTTTCGATCATGCAGATCATCAGTCTCTATTATTGTTTTTTACTCATTATTGTAAGTAAGGTGGTATCGATGTATCCGATGTTGTATGCGTAGAGGAACCAAAAGAGATGTGCCAGAACCATGCCAAATGGAAATCCGTAATCTCTGCCCACACCTCTGGGTTAAAGGCTTGAGTGCACATGTCATTTCTGAAAGCCCTGATGCAATATGCATTTGGTTAATCAATAAATGAGTCTGTCCGGTTATACCGGCCTTTATTGATGGTACACCCGTAGTATAAGCTAAGATCGCACACTAATGCCAGTTTAGCAGGTAGATGATTTTAGATAAAGATTTAAGAGTTACGTTTTGTTATATATGTTATTTCTTGAACAGGATTGTAAAGCGCATCGGGCAATTTTTCATTTGATACGACGACAATTACGGTCATTCGAAGTGAAGCGTGATATTTCCAGTCCATTTCTCTTAACAGCTCTGCTTTTACAGCCGATTCGTAATGAAACTCGTTTAAATATAACAAAAGTGGTCGGATTACGGCGACCCAGCGGTTTATACGACTTAATGACCGCGCTCTACAGAAATAATTGGAAACTTAGAACATTATACCCCCGCCCCACGTTGCTTTGCCCTGGTTATTATGGATTTACGAAATTAAAGAATCAAAGTACGTTTGCTTTGTGTAGATGGGCATACTTTATCCAATTGTATTAAATAAACATTATTATTGCTATTTGTTTTATGGTTATTTTTGGTACCCTCATGACATGATCCTTCGAGATTAATGTATCTCGAATTCTCATACTGTTCAAGCGAGAGAACCTTGATTGGTACTATTTGTCTATACTGTAAAAGTATAAATATATTTTTATTTATTTTTTTAAATACTTTAATAACATTCAACGCCATTGTTCGTGTTTTAAAATGCTCTGTAATAAAAAAGTAAAAACTTATTTCAAAAACAAAAAAGCAATATAGGTGGACAGACCCCTCACGCACAAGTGCAGTCCATTCGTTTGTCAGATTGAGTGATTTCCGCTGCGAGATCGACCAAAGAGAAATACGATTGAAACAAAATGCTCGCGCGTGTTGAGAGGGTCACAACGAATTTTATTTCCTGACCCTTTTAATTGAATTTATAAATAAAATTTATCCTAATGTTTAGGAAATATGAGTAACAATAAAATTCATGAATGAACAATTTAACAATGATACAACGAGTAAAATATTCAAGTGTACTAAATTAGGTAGGTATTTAGGTTAGGTTAGTAAAAATAATTGCTTATTTCTTTTTTGCATACCAATATTTGCTGGTACAAGTGTACTAAATTAGGTAGGTCTTAATTTAGGTTAGGTTAGTAAAAATAAAAATCTTAAGTGTGGTAGGTAATTGGGTAGTCGGTAGAGTATCATCTCGACACTTGTAGCCAAAATGCTAATCTACGTGATTCGTATTTAGTTCTAGAGTTTTTTATTAAGTAACTGGATTTTTTTGATGAACTGCTTAAGTGTACAACAAAAAACCATATCAACCAGTCTAAATCATAGAATCATATAATTGTAAAGGGATACATTTTAAGTTTAATAAACTAGCAAGTTGTTGCTCTCTGTCATCAGTTTTATTGTATTTGTTACACCCGCAATGTTTGATAAAAAATTCCGAGTAAGTTGGAATTTTCGTTAGGTCATGTATTACAGAAATATCACGAGCGATATGAAACCTGACATTGTCTTACTTTTATCTGACCAGATACGTTTACCTTCTGTTATTTGATTTCATATATTTTTCCCTGCGCAAGCATTGTGACGGATATAGTTTAGCGCGCTCTATATAAAAAGTTCGAACGGTTTATATACTTTTTCTTGTCTGCGGTTTTTATTTTACACTTGTAACTTGCCCCAACGTATCATTAGCAAATAGACAAATAAAATGCAGCCTGTATTAATCGCCTATTAAAGAATTATTTAAATTTGTTCTGTCACCCAGTTGAGTTAAACCGGAACAGACAATACAATCTCTTATATTTAAAATACTAAGTAGAGAAGTAATATTTTAAGATAACATAAAATAAAAAATGAAATGTCGTCTAACATAATGCATAGTCGTGGACATTAATACTATAATCAATCACTGGAGTGCTGGTGACATGTACGTAATTAGGCGCGTCTTGTGCGATGGCATCCTATTCTGTTAGAAATTTTAACAAAGAAATGTAATTTTGAAACCTAAGACAAAAATTAAAAAAATTACTTTCGTTCATATAATCATTGTCATCAGCGACAAGTCATTGTCTTGATTTCCAAATTTTGTTTGGATATCTTTGTCACGATTTGTAGCTAGATTGGAGCTCCCAATGATTGTTTAAATTTTTCGCTATTCAAAAATTTACAACAGTATTTTTTTATATTTTATAAATATTTATCTTTATATTTCCAACCAATGCTTATTTATCGAAGATTCTATACCAATGTTACTTACTTCTCGTGAACAATAACATAAGGCCTGAGTCCGATGACTTCACAGGAGCATTCTTTTTTATTGAAGAAGGTGGAAAACAAGCTAGCGGATCACCTGGTGTTAAATGATCGCTACCCATAGGCATCCGCAACAAGCTAATGAGGCGCAGATGCGTTGGATCTTTAATGGACAGAAGAGGGGATAGACAGGAAAAAGAATATTTCCTTTTCCCCCATCATCCTCTCCCCGTCCAATCCTCTTTCCCATTCCCATCCTATCCTTATTAGGAAAGGATGGGAAGGGGAAGATGTCTGAAAAAAGCAACTGATGTTGTTTTTGCGGGCTCTACTACTGTTAAAATGTTCGATCACTCTTTTCATCAGTAAATTTCCCTATTTTGAGAATCCCTATCTTGTTTACTGAAATATCACTATTTATACTTGTTATAAGTCCACGGGCTCCTTTTATATTAACAACCTAATAAATTTGTTAAAAACCAAGTATTATATAAAAGGTATTATATAGTAGTCGTTACTATCTCTGTCTACCCTAATCGAATTGCAACATGTCAAAGCTTGTTTAAAGATCTCGCCCTGATGGAAATCTGTCAGGTAGAAATATGCTACTGTAATTCACATAAACTAAAAATTATATTTATTATATATTTTCCTATTGTTTTCGCCAATAAACTTTTTATACCTTCCGTTTTAATTTATGATGCTTTAAATTAAAATTTTATGCAAATCTAGTCGAGGGCGAGCCAACCAGATTATGCAAGTCAGGAAATTTGTGCCAAAACAGATTGCAATGTCGGTTACAGGTTAAATCCTGTTACGACTATTTAAGTAACATTTTGTATACTTACAATGAGTTATTCGAATAACTTTAATTTTCAAGTTCGTTTCAAAAACGATTCGACAAAAGTTAATTGTATGTATGTTCATGTATATAATAATAAATGAAAAAAAAATCATAATCTTATTCACATCTCCTCTTTTATCAAACACTGGCTGTATTGGCTGGATTGAATTATTAATATGACAGCAATTCATATATATTTTTTTCAGAATTAATAAAGCCAGCGCTTGACCACAATCCCACCCACTTGATGTTAAGTGGTGATGTGAACGAAAGACGCACCAGTTTAGCAACAGCCTATTCACTCTTCTCTTAAAGATATCCATGTTATAATCAGACGGAAAGACTGAACCAAATTCGTCTCTGCTTTCCTTTTGTTTAATTAAAATATATAAATTATCTTTCTCGATTTTTCGCTTTATTTAAAAATAAGGTACAGTCTTTTAGATTCAAAAACTGGACATTCTGTCAGTTTTTGCAGCACTTTTTCTTTCCGTTCTGGCTCTCAGATGCACGAAGGGTTCTCCTTGCACTTAAACTCCCCGTACCCTGTCAAAACCAGCACCAGCACTCGATCCAATTCCAGCTTTCTAAGTGCTGGATGGGCGGATCATCACGCTGCTGAAGAAGAGCTTAGTTGTCGAGGCCAGGGAGAGGGAGAGGTGGGCCAACAGTTCCGCCTGATATACGGTGCAAAAGTTTCCAAACTTTAATTTCCGGCAGTTAGTCTCCGCGGCGCTATCCCATATGGATAGCGCAACGCCGTCCCTCCCGTCAATTTTGCTGCCTTCAGTGTATATATTAACATCGGCGGCAGCTCGTTGGGCAGCTTCGTCACCGTCCGTCAGGCAGTCCAACTGCAGACTCTCCCGGTGGGCGGGATGAGCAGACTTTTCGAAACGTACCGGTCTCTCTAGCTCCCAGCCCAGCAAGTATTAGGGCCGAGTGCAGAGAAACGGTCATATAGCTTTTTGCTATCTTCTGCGCAAACACGCGCTTGGTTTAGCACTTGGTTTAGCAACTTGACGACGCCTTCTCTCCTTACCGCCGGAACCCACACGCTAACCGCGCCGCATACAGGATGATGGGCACCGCAACGCAATGTAAAGCTTAGGACTAAAGCTAACATGTAAAGCTTAGGACTAAAGATAGCATGTAAAGCTTAGTACTTACCCAATATGTAAAGCATAGGACGAGTTAAATTGTCTCATAGCAGGTTTACCAAAATCTGATAATTATCTCGTTGCAATGTTTTATCTTATTCCGGTTTTCGTATACAACGTTGGATTCATCCAGATTCTTAATAGCGATATGTGAGCTACCATAAATATGAATGTCAGATACAGCAATAATTTCTTGCAACAAATATCTAAAGAATCGAAGGCGCTCATGAAATATAAGTCATCCGAGATTTGCAGTTAGAAAATTGTTACGATATATTCGCTTTACGGAATGATTTCGTTTTTGTCAAAACATTAATAGAGGCTCATTTTTTGCGATCAACCATAATTCTCTTGTTTTAATAAGTTTCATCGAAAACAAAAGTTAGTTTACTACTGAGTTATTACAAAAAAGTCGGTGGCAACAGAGAAAAATGGTACTGTCTTTAATGGATAGATAATTTATAGTTTATTTAAACGTCACTAGAAACTTTCCCATAGTCAACCAAAACAACATAAGTAAAAGTAAACTACGTCTTTAGTAGTAGGTCGATCCAATTGTACGTCATTGAAAGTCTGGGCATAATGTTTAGTTAATAAGTAACTAGTTTTTTTTATCTCTTAGTTTAAGGTTAAGTATAAGCAAGCTTGGATTCTGGACGGTGGTAGCCATAGTAGATTATGAACTCAACTCGTCTTTCCGTCATCCAACGTAGAGTGAAGTGTTCATTTACATTGTATTGTTCAAATGGTACACAGTTTTAAATAAAAGCATACAATAGAGAGCATTAATAAGCCGAGATAATCCCCTAGGAGTCAAGCCAAACTAAAATATGTAGGTCATGAAGCTTGCGCCAAAACAGATTTCGTCGCCCCGCTGCAGGTGCAATCCTCTGGCGACAATTTAAGCAACATGTACCATTTAAATGCGACTCGCTTGCTAATAAAAATTGGGGTAATGCTTTCAACGTTAGCACTCTTGTTCTGTCATTGTCACTTGACCTGTTTTAACCACGTGTTAACAAAATAATAAAACCGAATTTTATTACATGCAACTATTTTAAATGTTTTATTTTTTTGCGTTTACAAGCGAACATCATACTTCTGAATCGTTTACTGCATCAATGAGAGCATCATTAGAGCATCATGCCGTTTGCCGTCTCGACATAGTGATCGATTTTACTGCCAAGGGGCGCCAATAGATATTTAACTTAAAAAATAGAAATGGTTTTGGTAGACATTCTGGAACCCAAACCGTAACTCTGTAAGTCAACATTAGGCAGTATTGAAATAATTTGTATAAATAAACATAAAAAATGCGGCTTATATTTGGTCTAAAAGACAACAGCCATAAATATAATCGATGTCACAAACAGCCACTAAGAGGAATGAAGGAGGAAAATATTTTTCTTGCAACAAATACCGGAGCAATATCGAAGACGCTTATAAGAAATATACGTCATCTAAGATTTGTTACCGAGAAATTGTTTCGGTTTATTTCTATTCTCGCTTTTCATTCTGAGTTTAGGTGGGAGATGTCTCGGGGACATCGATACAGAATGTGCAATTTATAGCTTTCGTGAACAATGAATGAATTTATTTTTATTTATTTATTTTAATTATTATTAAGATAATGTTAGTCGACTTTGAATTGACAATTTTTTTTCTTATTACGTTGTTATTTACTTTTCATCTTTGTGTGATCATATAAACGCCTGCTGTTCTACTGTTCAACATTAAATATAACATTCCGTGTCATGGAGATGCCGCCACCGGGTAAGTTCCAAGATTTCAGAGACTACGAAAGTGATATGAACTTTGAACTTTCCTTTATTAACCTTCCCATATGGTAGAAAGGTCAAAACCAACCATAATTCAAAGTACCGTTTCTGAGTAAGTGATAAACGTCCATCACACTTGATGGACGCGCACCATCACTTTCTTGACAATTAATAGACTTTGCTTAATCTATGTTTCTTTGTAAAGTCTTCTAAATCTAGATTAGGTAATATCAGTGTAAACGTTTTAAATTTGTGAATACAATTGCAACGCTTCTCGCTTTGGATGCTAAAATAAGCACTGTTTCCAATTGAACGGAGAACAATGGCCGTCACTGCCCGCAGTAAACCGGTACAGATTATCGGAATTTCATTCCGCGTTTTCAATAATTTAAGATAATCAGTTTAATTTATACATATAACAAAAATGTAACTGATTGCTGTCTGTACATGGAAGATATTAGAGAAAACCTATTATTGGGGGCCTTCATAACCGCAATAAATCCCAAAACAATGATTATTAGAATTTTTGTCTGTTCGTCTGTATGTCTGTTTGTGTGTAAGTTTGTTACCGCTAATCTCTGAAACAGCTTAACCGATTCGGGTGCGGTTTTCACTAATGCATTGTGGTAATCTTCACTTAACATTTAGTGTTTGTTTTATCTCATCAAAATGATGATGATTAAAAGTTTATAAAATCTTTAAAAAAGGACAGTTTCGGATATTTTGCAGGCATCAGCTAGACAACTGTGCATTGATAGTTTAATAGCACACGCACGTATTTCGGAGACGCAGACGGCTCTCCCTGGTAATGGTAATAGCTAAATTCGGTAACACAGTATTTACACGTATATAGAAGATTTTAAAAATTACGTATTTATTCTTATGTAGTATGTTTTGTTCGGTTTGGTTAATAGCTTGTTATTCCCGAGGAGGGTTAGCGTTTGGCAGGCGGCCCGCCGTAAAAACTGTAGCCGGAACCTATATAGTATGGACTACGATAACAGTTTAAACAATCATATGTGATTGTTAAACTGCGCTACGGTCATATTGTGTCTACCCCACATACGCGGGAAAAGGGTAGGAAAATGACGATGAAGTTACGGTATTATTAAGTACGTAATATCATTTCGTTTAAGTAAAATTGCAGGGCGGGTGAAACCGCGGGGCCCAGTTAGTTTGAAATATAAGTATATATCATCGATGCCAATGTTCTATAATTAAAATATTCAATGATAAGTGGCACAGACGTACTTGGTGTGCGTCGAACAACAAGTGTATATATAGTTTGTATGTATATCTGAAGTTTCAAAAACTTTCTTACGCTTAGGCTTTAGTTTTTACTAATAATACTAATAATATATGTATGTGTGTGTATTTATATTTTAACTACTTTTCGGATATTGCACTTAAAAACAAATAGATCTATAAATGATTTGTTCTAGATTCTAGAGAATTCTGGAATCTATAATTTATTGCATTAGTGTACATCAAATGAGAGAAAATATTTCCAAGAAATATATATTAATTTCATTATTCTTACCAATTCGTAAATGGATTGAAGTTTAGGCAATGAAATCCAAATAATCTCTAGTGATTTTCGTTGTGAGTCGACATCCGCGCTCGCCGACCGATCGGAAACAATGATGATATCAGTAACTACACAGAGAAGCGTTCTAACATCAATAATGATGAATAACGAGAACTGAGATATGTTAAGACAAAGCTGTGAACAATCAACGTCAGCACAGATTATCAACGTTGCATTACGCTTACGTATAGGATTCAGAATTACATATGTAAAAGATAACGATCTAAGGGAAACGTTTGATTTGAAAAAGAGTGCGTTGTGACTAAAATTGAGAAAGGTATGCATTAGTAGTTTGGGTCATTCTAAAATAATACTTTAAAGGAGTAGCAATGTATTAAGAGTATTTTCTCGGTTTATAGTAACGTTTGTCCAATAGATATAATTTAAACGCACTAAAACTTCATTTCGCGCAAATATTGAATAACTGAGGAACTATTTATCGGATCGGCATTAAATTTCAATGGGACCGATCTGCAAATAAAAGCTATAAATAATTCTAAAAGCACTATGTTCATTTTAATAAATAGAGTTGCATATGAATTTTTAAACTCCTAAGGACTCCTTTTCTTTTTTGGTATTGTGGTACAAATGTATTTAACCCTGGAACAAAAAATCAATTGCTTCTGCATAAAATCAATAATTAATTTAATTAAGAGAATGTACGTTGCCAGAATATATAGCTTAAGTAATTTTCGTATGTTAGAAGGAACGTTAGGAATCCGAGATTTTAGGTATGAGAATTCTAATTCCACTAATGCATTTTGTCGATAACATAAATTTTAATGGCTCCCATTGCAACTTACGAAAATAAATTGGAGAATTAATTATTCCAAACTCTAGTCTATATTAGCATAAAATGAGAAATAAAAATAATTATGTATTTTAATTATAAAAAACACTTAATTAAATGTAATAAAAATTAAAAACTTTGGTTATGGATCTTATATTATTTGATAAGTCTAACAGAATAGGAACAATTAAATTAAAGCGAAAGGTTACTAGTAGAATTCAGAAATGCTGTACTGATAGTTTGTTAAGATAGAAGAAGAAAACGAAATTAATTTATATATTTAACTAAATTACATAAAAAAGATTATTCCACATTTTCAGTATTTTGTGGCTAGAAGTACTTACTATTCCCTACTATTTTGTGACAAAGCGAATTTCATCACATTAAATACTTGCACTCTATCTCTATATTAAATGCCATACATATTTTTAAATTTTGTGACATTACAAAGATTGAAATGGGAGCTTTTTTATTTTATAAATAACGTTGTATGGTATCGATATATATTTATCAGATCGGCTATTTTTCGATAACAAATGCATTGTAATAAATCCTTGTCTGAATGTTAAGCAGGACATTTAGCTCGCGACAATTCTCCTGGCGTTTTATAATAAAGAATGATGGCCGATACTTTTTCTTCGCTAAGGTAAATGAGATACGACGCAACACGAACTGACACCGTGATAAAGCTCGGACTTCGGCATATTTTAGGAATTCTTATCTTACAGTATAAAAATAAAGGTTTTTAAATTAATGATTGTCAATCATTTGAAATCAAATTATATGTTGAAATTTTTAAATATGTTTCATAGTTTATTAAAATATGTTTCCTCAAAATAATCATTATTTAATGATCATAAATTATGCAGTTGTTTTTACTTAAAGCCCAGATATTTTTTCTTTCGTTAATAATACATGCTAGCACTGTTGAGACATTCGCAACTTCACAGAATTTAGAGGTGATCCAAATGAACTATTCTATAAAATTGTTAGAGTAAATGACTTCAAGGTAACCCGTGGAACTATCGCGGTCGCCTCTACATGGACCAATACTTTATTTAGCAAGAATTGATTTACTTATCATTCTTATGCAGAATACCGCAGCACGAAGGTAGGTCGTAGTGTTCTTTTTAACCAAAACCTAAACTTAACCCTTTGATCAATTAACTTCAGAGGGCCGAAGGTGGCCTAGAAACTATAGCATTTAACTATTATTGGTATGGATGGAAGAAAATTGAAAATAGCTTATGAAAAACTTAATAGAAACCATTCAAAAATAGTGAAATATGGAAAACGATACAAAATTTTTAGAAAGATTTAACTACGTCGAAGAAAAGTTCTATCACATTTTTCTCTACGAATACGAGCTCAACAAGCGTCATGTTTGTTCACATCAAGTGTTATACATACGTTGCATTAGTGGAATTAGAAATCTCAAATCATAGAACATACGTATTACTTTTATTGACTAACTGATCTGGGGCCAGCAAACTAATGATCGGCGAGAAACTTTGCTCGCCAAATACAAATTGTTTTTAACAAATACCAATTATACTAATTGATTTTGTTCTATATTAAAGTAAGTATATGACTAACTAATCTAAATATCAGGCTACGGATTTTTTTTAGTTCCTTATATACTTTTTTATAGTAGAAGGTAAAACGAGCAAGCGGTTTGATATTAATTGCCTGCTGCCCATAGACATCTGCAACAAGCTAATGGATTGCAGATGCGTTACCAAACTTTAATGGATAGAGGAAGGGATCAACAGAAAAAAGTATATCTCCTTTTCCTATCCACACCCCTCCCCCGTTAAATCCACTTCCTCTTTCCTTATTATTAAATGTTGAGAAGGGGAAAGAGGAGAACTAGAATTAGGCCTCCTGCACATCACTTATCAGACAAAACACAGAACGCTTCACGCCTGTCTTCTGTGATGTGGTGGTATTTCGCTGGCCGTGCCGGCCAATTCGTGCAAAATATGTTGTTGCTGGCTCTACCATTGTGAAAATCTATGAAAGCAAGTAAATAAATATAATATAACTGTATGTATTTTTAATATTTTAGCACAATATCTCGCTCATTTCATATTTCCATAATTGAAAATGGACAAAAATATTACAAACTTGATCACTCTTGAGGATTGTTTTGTAACAAAAATTGCTCGTTTGTTGAGTTCACGGTCCCGCGCTCATTAGCGACGACTTGCGTATTTTTTCTTCTACAACCTTAATTTCGGCTACAGTCATTCACGAACTGCCGCTCTTATGTATTTTATTTTTGTTTCCAGTTTCCGTCTTGTTAAATTATTAATTGCACTTCTAAATATTATTCGTATATATACATACGTACATATGTACTGAAAATACATACGCTAAGTATATCTTGGTACATATTCGTGCCAAACATATATATATAATCGAGAAGAATTTAATGTAAAGTCATATATACATAAGGCAACATGAACATTCAAGCTAATGTGAACTATGTTTTCAAGTGTTGCAAATTTTTACACATTTTTATTAATTTTGTTTATCCTACAATTAACAAACCTGAATATTTATGCTTTTGGCAATGAATTAATCGATCTATAAAGTTCCAAATTTGACAGTGGATAATCATGTTATTGACGAGGAATAAATATCGGCCGAGGTTCGTTGAAGACGGCCACTGATTTTATGTGATTGCACCAAAGTAATACCTAAATTAAACTAAATGTTAATTTCGTTAATGGATGTACTTTTACTCACTGCTGTCTACTCTGTCAGTTCACGTTTGGCCGTCTACCAAATATCCGTTAATTATGACTTTAATTTTTTTATTTGCCACTAGCTATTGCCCGCGGTTTCATTCGCATTCCCTTCTATCTTCCTCGCTGGAAAATTTGTGTAGCTTGATTTCCCGTATAATAACTTGGAATTATAGGTAAATGACAAAAAGATGATACTGTCGTGACGGGCAACCTATATTAGATTTTATTTTGCCTATGCCTTGGGCAGTTTTTTTTGGAATAAAACGAGTCCTCCAAACAAAAAACTCACATCCACATTTATAATATTAGGTAGGGTGCGTTATTCGCGTCAAATAGTTTTATAATATTTAATAAAATTAAAATAAAAAAAACTTTAACTACATTGCAATTATAATAAATCTGTTAACAATCATCATTCAATCAATTTAATTTGTACTTATAAACTGGTTAATATTGGTGCATAACTAAACTCGTTAGATGATCATTTCGCTTAACGAGAACAATCGAATTACATCGTTTATTTTAGCTCATGGTTTTGTTTGCAAATTTTCAGACGAACCTCTCTTTATTGAAAGATGGCCAAAGTCCAAAAGCCAAATTCATTTGCATTGCAAAGCAATGATTTCAATCATTTGATACTGGAGAGTGCAGTGAAATGCTAGTTTATCAAAGTACTATGAGATTTAATTACTGTCTGATTCTATTGTAAGATTGAAGTTTATAAATGTAATAAGGGCCATAACACTGAGCTAATCTATGACAGATATTCCCAAGGAGAGTTGGCGTCAGGCAGACGGCCGGCCGTAAAAACTGTAGCCCAAACCTATACAGTATAGACTATGGTCATACTATGCCGACCTCATAAGAGTGGGAAAAGGGAGATGATGATTGTTTTGCATAAGTAGGCTTCTTGAAACATAATATTGTAATAACAGTATGGATAATAATACATCAGAACTGAAAATCGAATACACATGCACTTGGTGTGTGTTTATGTTGCTTGATTCTACGTGCAATAAATGTAATAGCCAATCTTTATATATCTATTTCTTCAAATTAAAATTATAATAAAGTCCTAAATCTTCTCTTATTGGCTTTGTCAAATTAATTTTCCGTTTAATTTGTACATCACTTAATTCTGCTCTGTGCTAGATTATTAATTAGTGGGTGCGGTTACCCTTTGCTTAGTAAATGTTGAATTAGCAAACTTAATCTTAATGGTAATGGTAATGGTATAACAATACATTTTTATGATTAAAAACAATGTCAACGTAGAATGAAAAGGAGATGTCTCAAAGAAAGCAACGCATCTGTAACTCATTACTTGTTGCGGGTGTCTATGGTTAGCGATCACGAGATATCACCATTCTATTCAACATCAAACATAAAAAATCCATGTTCTAAAATGTTTTATGTTGAAAAGAATGGTGACCGGCTTGAGTTTTCTATGTAAGAAAGACATCATTCACAAATGAGCAATCGTTTTATCCCGAACTGACCTATCGCGTTTGTTGTAAAGTTACACAGCCAATTGATTTGTGTTTTTTGAAAAATTATACGATTTTTTTTTATTTTATCTGTACTTGTTTTTTGAAAACATATAATATGTATTTTATAGTTTTGTCTAAGCTTATTAAATCCCATATTTGATAGAGGTTAATCCTTTTTTCATACACTGGAACCTGCTTCGACCTAAAAATCTGATACAAACCTTTAACAACATAATTTTAGGTAGAAACAAACATTCGTAAAAAAAATTAAGGTAGAAAAAGATTAAAACTGATAATGTAATAGGAACAAGACGAGGATAAAGCCCTTAATCTGATTTGCTTAAAGAGATATGTTTCGAAGGGACACTTTAATTTGGGACGAGCAGTCTCGAGATTGTCGAGAGGTCTCAAGGCGTCGATATTTGCCATTAGGATTACGGAAAAGAACGAGTGTGGTACTAGACTTTCGTATACAATTCACCTTAACGGAATACTGACATCACGCAGGTTTAATATTTGAAATGTAGCTTTCTAAGGGCGAAATAATTGAATTCGGTTTATTATTTCACAGTCAACCCATACCAAAGAAACAAATATTTCCTCTTCATAATAGAAATGTAGAAAAACATCGAAGAATTTGTGCATAATGCAGCACTATCTATGTCTAGAGTAACATTATAATAATTTAATTCAAATAATGTTTCACATTTTCACAAAACACTAACGATGTAATTTGTAAAATTGAGGAACACTATGTTTTTTTTTTTCGAAGTAACAATTTCAAATTACGATAAAAATACTTTTACAGCTATAACGCTGATTCATTTCTACATAATCAACTTCGCGGAAATGACAAAACTTTTATACAGAGCAAATCAATCGGAACGGATTGATAGATGATGGACTTGATGACCCATCGCTCGAGTCCTGCTTTCTTAAAATTACTGGTATATATGTATGAAAATATAAAAATGTTAATTTTTTATTGCCTTCAAATATCTATACGACTTTATAAATAAAATTGGCAGAACACTACAGAAATATTAGGAAATTCAAATAATGGCATCTAGCGTTGGGTCACAGAAATTTTAGGTTCCACTAAGATTTTGTAATGAAATTTTCATTCATTTACGGCGTGTATGTAACTGTTCGCAGTTTTGTTTTCGTGAAAATTCGCGTTTTTACGGAAGAAGAGATTAATTTAAAAATTTAAACCGCATCTAAATACAAATCGTTACAGTAATTCCCGTGATAGCCAAAATATATAAATACATGAATTGCTTGCTATTAAGCCTTTTTGGAAGACAAAATACCTTCCAATAAAGCGAAATATTTTTTAGTATTTTATAAAAATAATAACAAAATGTACACAATAAAAGAAAATAAAACTTTGAACAAAGTAGGA
Source organism: Papilio glaucus (assembly GCA_000931545.1). Taxonomy (NCBI): domain Eukaryota; kingdom Metazoa; phylum Arthropoda; class Insecta; order Lepidoptera; family Papilionidae; genus Papilio; species Papilio glaucus. The sequence goes on along the minus strand of JWHW01025485.1, from coordinate 101,961 downwards.
AATGTGTCTTGAATCGTCTTCATTATATAAATAGACTGATAACAAATAACCTATAAATCACACACCTCTTGACTCTCATTAATCTTCAACAGTGACGAGTATCATTATGGACACTTGATATTCCACTGATGCCGCAAACTAAGATATGGATTAAAATAGGTGGTATAATCAAGTATGGCAATCTTGACGAATATTTAACTATGTAATATTACCTTATTTCGTCATATGGCAAAACGATTACTTTTTTTATATTAATGTCCTCAGTCCAGGCAAGGTTTAAAAGTAGAGAAAATGCCAGATGCATATACGCGGAAATACGCATAGACAGTCCCCTACGATAAATAGATAGATCATTATGCCGACAAATCAAAGAACAATTGGAGAAACGTCCATATTGTAAGGGCGTTGCAATAGCGGTGTTTCCCTTAGACTGTATTATGTAAGTGGATATTGAAAAAAAAATTGGAAATGTGAAATTACCGTGTTCGCGCGTGGGAAATCCATTACTTTGTCTATTTACCCACCAGAAAATAAAACGAATTTTTTTTTCCAGAAAGCTTAGAATTGAATGTTAACATTTATTTTTTATAAATAAATAAATATGCACTCACGCCCGTAACCCAGAGGGGTAGGTAGTGATCATGGATTTCCATTTGGCGCGATCCTGGCACACCTCTCTCGCTTCTTCTACATTCATATATCTACGCATGCATGCTCGTCGGTTATGGGTGCTCCTTATATCGCCCGTTTTTAGTAATCCACTAATCTAATCGATATAAGTTCTCCTAGGGTTTTCCCTACCAACACTGTCTCTCACTTTTGCTACATAAATTTGTTTCGTTATTCTCTCTTCATTCATCCTTTCAACATGCCCGATTTATGTTCGATAAATTTAATGCGTTGCTTTCATTTTTGTATTTTATTAAACTAATTTTATTAAGTAGTATCTACGACGTTCATTGGGTTATCTAGGTTATTCGCTACACAGAGATTCTTCAGGACAAAAGAAAATTGATAATAATTCCAAAATAAAAACCCCCTTATCACCAGGCTGTATCTCATGAAATATGATAGTTGGAAAGTTGAAATTTTCACAGATGATGTATTTCTGCTGCCGCTATAACATCAAATACTTAAAAACTGAATAAAATAAATATTTAAGGGGCTCCCATACAACAAGCGTGATTTTTATAGATGATTTTTTTTAATGGTACGGAGCCCTTCGTGTCCGAGTCCGACTTGCACTTGGCCGGTTTTTTTATACCGTCTTCGTAATACATAAAGGTTATTTACATATAGAAAACTATTTAGGTTTTAATTTAACCCATACTGTATGTGTGTTTATATAATTACATACGATAGATACATATATAGTTAAGGTACATCAATCAGATAAACAATAGATCGTTATCACATATTACCATTGCTAATGATCAGTTGCATCAGATGAATTTGATTATCATATATAGGATTCAAATATATATGAAACAAAAAGACAAATAAGAAGATGCTTTAATACTTGATATGGAGATAATTTGCCCTTCAGAAAAGAAATAACCAATATCAATGATTGTATTAAATTCTTATTATTTTTATTTAAATATTGACCACAATAGGACTAAAAGACTCATTTTCTGTCACATTTGCACGGATACATACATCTTGTTGAAAGGTATATCTGTCTGTTTTAGTGTAGTGTACACTCCTCTAAAACTAGACAGGGGCTTGGGCTTTGTCAAATTCTTCTTTTGTTCAATTTTTGTGTATCTTTGGATCTTTTTGCTTGAGTACTAAGAACGTTTTTTTTTACTTTATCACATCGTAGTTGAAATTTACGTCTATTTTACCGATGTGGCATATTTCTGCCATATATGACTTAGAAATATCGAAATCACAAACAGAATACTACGTCGAAATCAAAACCGTCTTCATAGCAACCAAATCAGGTATTGAAATCATCATTATTTCCGATCCGTTCACAAACAATGAACGCCGATGTCCAATGTAAATCCCCGGAGCTTGCTGGAATTTCATTCTCCTATTCTATTGTTTGCATTTGGGACAAATCGATACGGTGATTACTGATTGATTAATTAGTTCTACTATCTGGCTTAGAAGTTCCTATTTTATTTTGTATTAATATGCCCATCCCGGTTATAATTGGGTTATAAACCCAATTATAACCGGGTTGTAACAATTATGTTAGGTACTAAGATCTATTAATTGTAACAGGGTAGGTAAAGATAGCAGTCGCTTCGAAATCGATCTATCCGTTCTTGATCTAGTATTATGTTTCAAAATGAAGCGTATGTTTATAGCCCTCACTCCTGAAAGGAATTATCAATCACCGAAACAATAATTAGTGAACTTAAAAAAACATCAAGCTAATGTTTGTTTGGGCTGAGAATGACCGCCAGACTCAGTTGGTGTCAGATAGAGACTCTGAACTTTGAACTAAACATCGATGAATAGTTTTTATTGTCTTGTCTGGTTGTATTTTGACCTATTTACTCGTATTATACCGACACTGGAAGACCACAGATTTCTTGGTCAAAAATATGACGATTTACCACAACCTATATATTATTTCACAGCAAGATGTGATTTTTTTGGAAACAAAGGTTTTTACATTAAAATTCGTAAATTCATAATATTTTCAAACAAACAACTTTTTATCATGTTACCTTTAACAATAGCTAATTCATATCACACAATTTGAATTCACTTTATCTCACGATTTCCACAGAATTACATTTCCGATGAAAGTATAAAAATTGTAATGGCCGCCATGTATGGTAAATGACGTTTGTTTGTTTACAACAATCACATCTTGCAATGAAACGAGAAATATATCCAAAGTTAGTAAGTTTAAGCGCTAGAGAGCTTCAAAGAAAATAAAAATTTATCTTTGAAAAATATGTTTTTATTTCTAGAGCGGAAATAAGAGATTATAAGGCTACTAAAGTTTTTATTAAAATGTGGCTGTTATCTTGGTTAACCTCATATCAAAATATACATTTGTTTTTTGTTATTTAAGCGATTGTTTTGTAAACAAGAATTAATTTCAAATGCCGCAATATTCACGAATTTTGTTTATTTAATTTCCAAAGTTTTTTTACATTCAGAAAAATTGGGCTAATTTTGGCGAGGCCGCAATTTTTTTATTTTGTGGTCATTATCAACCCCTGCGCGTCAGCGAGCGGCCCCTTAACATTTCCCCGCGAGTGTATTTTAGCTTGTCATCTACTTCAAATGAGTTTTTATTTTTTTCCAAGTATAATTGAAATATATTACTGTAATCTTCGCCATCTATATTTCCCTTTTTTAATTCAAAAAATTCATATCTTTCTGATGTTTATTAAAATTACAAAAACAATACCTTTTTTACAATGTTTTTGCTACAAAACACCTTGAAGATTGTTTCCTTTTGTTTGTACTCAAACAAACATTATATTGACAATTAGAATAGCTTCTCCGAATTATTTTTTGATTAATGCCTTTATTTTTTAGAAGCTACACACAATCATAAAGGCATACTTTGACAATATAGTACGCTGACTTAAAGTCTACACCAAACCATTCACAAAACTTTATCCGTTAGATAAATTAAAAATAGATTAGCTAAGTGCTAATCTAGCTTCAATGTTAGCCGTTACGTTAACTATCTCTTTCTTTCTGAATCTGCTCGTCGCTCCTTTAAATCTTATAATCGAACGATCTGTTAATATTGATGGGATACTGGTTCGATTTTGATTCTTACATGGTACGCTGGTTCGTTGTTAACATTAATAATCATCACAGCTAGTAGGTAACAGCCAGAATCAATAGCATTAACATTATGCCGGGACATGTACACTAATCAAACATTTGTGTTAACAGGGATCGGATCAGGCATAGGCGGTTTATAGCGGACTTACACGTTACATAATGCGCTAGTTAGAACTACATGCGTGCAAATAGCTAACTCATAGTCGATGGATATAGTAAGCTACCTATAAGTCGAAGATTATCACAATAGTTTGTTGTAATGTTATTTTTTTTATTGTAGAAGGGGCAAACGAGCAAGAGGATTGCTTGGAGTTATGTGACTACCGCTATCCATCAGCATCGACAGTTAACACCAAGCAGTTATGGACGTCAAGAAAAATGAGGGGAAAGTGAATAAGAAAAAGGGAAAGCAGAGGGCCTTGGACAGCTCAGTCCTCGGCGAACATGGCTAATTAGTGCAACAGCTGCCGCTACTGCTATCGCCGGTTTAACCTGTGTTTTGGTTGCAATTTCGAGACATACCCGGATGCAAGATACAACCAATATTGGTAAACTAATAGCATATGTCTAAACAAAGCACATTCGCTCTTAAGCGATTCTATAACGAAATTCGCTATTAGTGCTACATACCACAACAAACGCTAGCTAGCGATATCGCTTGTCAAAATGTGCCACTTGTCAACGTAATATTATGGATGAACGTTGACTAAATTGTCGATGCATTTGATTGAATAGAATAATAAATGTACACTGACTATTTTTTTTCGATTTTAGCGAATCGAAAAAGATAGTGCACGTGATACTTCGAAAATAAGAAAAGTTAGTTCCATACATTTTGGACTTTTTTAATAGTTATAATGGAATGAAAATATCGCTAATGGAATGTTACTTTGTCTAGGTCTATGAACCAGAGGGTTCATTATATGAGTCTTCGGCGACGGCTATATAATCATAGACTACAATTTTTTGACAAAAACAGATAATCTAAAATGTAGATTTCAACATAAAATTAGAATTCCACCGGTTGCGGAGTCATATAACTAAAACAGCCAGTGATCAAGGTCTCTAAATTCATCGCTTTTTATATCGAACCCTCACACCAGCTGTCTAGGGAGAGTTTCTTAAGATAGAAGAAAGTCCGTTTATTTATCGTAGCCATATTATATTCGTTTCCTACAACAGGTAGCTAAGTTCTATTATTAAGCAACTAGTACCTATACTACAGTATTACGAACGGTCCATAGGAAAAGCTGGTAAAATGTTAAAACGATGCCGACAAATTGTTGAAATATTTTGGTATTTACATTATGAACTGGATGGGAGATGCTTCATCCGCATATGAGGAGTGTTCATAATAAAAAAAATGGAAATCTGCCATTCGTCTAGACACGTCCGCGACTGAAGTGGCATTAAATCACTTTGCTTTTAGGCCACGTAATTGTTGATGCCACCGATTCAAACATTTTCTATTTTGTCATTGTCTGGCCGTGAACTATTTTCTCATATGAGTACTAATGAGTAGTAGTAAATAGTACCATTAGATTAGGAAAGGCATTGCATCAATATACATACGGCTTTCAGCAACTATGCGCTACACCTTTGGAATCAATCCATGGGTCCTGTTGACATCCAGGGCGTCATAAATGTATTAAGGAAGAATATAAATTAGGTATAAGAAATAAAATTTAATTAACTTCGTTTCAACACCATTTTATACATATATTAAAATGTTAGAATTAGAAATAAGAAAAAAATATTAAAACCTAGAAATTTTATTCTTCATTGCATACTCTTTAATTCCTTATTTCAAAACGACTAAAACTTAATTAGACCAAGATTTCTGTGCTTTCTGTGCTTTCATATACAGACAGAATACGAAATGTGTTAGATCAAGATGCAATTCGGTGCTACAAAGCGGAGTATTGTTTTGACCCTTGCAATATTAAGTGTGGTGGCGCCGACCAGTTATGGTTACTATTATAAGAGTGTAATCATTATCTTCAGATTAGAAAAAAAAACTGAAATTAAACTAAAGGCTTGAAGGTGATTTAAGAATTTAAGCTATTTATATTTTGCCATCATCATTGTTAGCCAGACCTCTGCGAATATTACTTATCGCTTGCTTCCGTTATTCAGTGGACTCCCATAGTTTCGAATTGATTGTAGATCCTTGAGGTTAGCCTCCTTACGCTCCGTCATCTGTATGTCAATCTGTATGTTTTTATCTACTTAGTTAGTTGTTGTTAGTCTATAAAATAATTTACAGTTCTTATCAATTCTTTCCTTTAACCAAACATGATAAGCACTCATAGCAATTAAACTTCTTAATCAACATCCGGGAAAATTCGTTACCACTCGTTGACTTTTAGAGGTATTATTTGTTTGTAACTTGACGGATTTCACGGTCACTAATGAATATTAAACAAATTATTTATCTAACTCATTAGTTTGAAATAAGGCACAAATGTAATTAATTTCTATAATTGTATTTATTATATTATTGTATTATGAAAATAATCTCTTCGTAGATATTTGATTTATTTTATTCGAAAATGGTACAAGGATACAAGGGGGTTATCAATCACGTAAAGAAATATCCTATATTGGAGTAGTTACATGTTGAAGCACCCGGAGAGCAACCATTTTTACTAAAATGAGGCCCGTAACTTAATCATGGATGAATTCACATTCAAAAACTTGTACCATGCGTAAACCATTTATTATAAAGATAAAAAATATTTATTATTACATTCCATTTAACTGTCGCCTCGGTTTCATTATTTAGCGAGAATGAGCTATTGTTTCCTACGTTATCATCAATCAATTTTGTTAAACTTTATTAGGAAACATTGTCAAAAAATATTTTAAAATAATAACGCGAGATTAAGTTAACTTGTAGTACTTTTAATTCAAAATAAATCAAATTCAAATTAAAGGTGTGTTAAATTAACAAAATTATTATAAGTCCAGTTTAAGCCAACCTAACCAGATTATGGGGCCATCGTGTGCGAAATCCAACAATAAATGTTCGCACAATATACGTATGAACAAAATTTATATACTGATTCCTCGTGCAGTACAAAGTACTACAAAAGCACAATTTGTAGAAACAGACTCGGGTTTCCCAAAACGTAATCTATCAGATTGCGGACATTTCTCCAGCCAGGGCTGACACGTTGCCCTTTGAGTTACACAAGTGTGGATCGACGAGTTCGGTCCGACACGCATACCTCATTCATCAACCCCTATTTCGTTGATCTAATTTACATTTATCTTCTGCGTAGATTCTCAATTTTTTAAATAATAATTTGATATAATTTTTGAACTCAATAAAGCATTAGTAGCAACTTAAGTAATATAAAACCACATTTTGTTAGACCAAGTTGGTATACTAAAGTTAAAATCTACATACTTGTAGATGATTTCATATTCAGACGTTAAAGGGGTGGTAAGAGTTAATGATGACTTAAGTCATTAAAATTAAACATTACAAGTAAATATACCATTTGTAATGTTCAATAACTTGTTGTTGTGATCAATAATTTTCGAGGGATATCTGTCGAAATCGACTGTTAAAAAATAAAGAGTATTTTTTTTTAAATTGGTATCAATTTCCGTTAATAACGTTTCAGTTGAAACATAATAGAACAATAGTGTAATATGTCTATTGTTAGCAATCGACAAGATAGAATCGACCTCTGCGAGACCGCAGCCACCCGTACAATAGAACGAGCGATAGCATCGGAAGCTAACATAGCAACGCCGAACCACAAACATATTTATATATCACAGCAATTGAATAAACTAAATTCGATTCTTCAGAGTGATTTTCAATATTTATTTCCGCAAAGTCGATCTAAAAAGACTAAGAATAAGCTTTCTGAAATCAGATAAAGATCTCATTAGGTCTCTTTTTAGGTCCCAAAAATAATAACGGATAAGCCTATCACAGTATAGTGTAGGGAAACTTTAAGCAATTGATTTTTATAAGTCTACGTGGAATCTTCCGCTTAATAAAAGTATATACAAAAGTGTTATATTATGAAGAAATAATATAACACTGAGAGCAATGGTTGCCCAGTGGTATAGGCCTCGACTTATGTACTAGGTCGCGGGTTCCAACCCAGGCAGGCGCTTTACTTTGTGTAATTTATTTCATCACCACTGCTCCAATAACAGTGAAGGAGAACATCGTGAGGAAACCGGCATGTCTTAGAACCAACAAATTCGAACACATGTGACATCCACTAACCCTTACTGGGCCAGCGCGGTGGATTACGACCCTTTCCGTCTCTCGGAGAGGAGGCCTGTGTGTCATTTATTATCATTATTGGACTCCGAAATAATATCACAGGCTTTGTAAGTTAATAAAACCTTAAAAACCAATGTCGGAAATTATCTTTTAGTACGTACTGCATCAACCTAAATAATTTCAGTAAATAAAACGACTAGCCTCGCAAATTGATTAATCCTCGTGTGCCAAAGAAACTTCTCATACATTAGTTATCACGAACAGAGATTACTAATTCCACTAATGCATTGAAATAACGTTTTATTAAAGAAGTTTATGAATGGAATACGAAAAGATTTTTATAAATAAAATCAAAAGTTTTATTTAGGTTAATTAATATTTATAGTATGTTTTATCTCTAATAGACATTATCTCTATCTAAATGCAACATCAATATAGTTAATGCGCCTATTGACGCTATGCCTGTAATGAAACTATAATTACTTAACTGTAAGTTATTTATTCAAAATACATATTTAAAACTGTGTTCAACTGTGGTAACTGAGAGATCTTTAACAATTATAATACACAAATTTCGGCAATCAGTATAGGTTAAACATGTTTTGCGCTTTGTAAATATTAAATCATCATGCTCCAAATATAAAGGGTGGGGGGAGATTTTTTAAATAATACAAGAGCAACGATTTGATTAACAAAGGTCTTGGAGATTTAACTTGGACAAACACAGGACAAATAAAACAGAAGCCTAAATCCCATCGTCTAGCCAGCTCAATGACGGACTTGTTATCATAGCTTGTCATTATCAACATCATCATCATTACTTCAATCATTACACTTACAAAATATTTTAATCGACTAATTATTAACTCAACTTTTAAATATAGTATCATATTTCCGTTCATAGGTTGTTTTAACAAAATGCGAATGTCCGTCTTCAACCGGAATTACGCCACTGATCGTCATAAGTTTTATAACGTAGGTGACTGAAAATATTTCTGTTATTGTTGTTATTATACGTTAAGTTCATGTTTTAATTAACATATAATGAGTTTTCATAGTCATTTACCCGTCATCAAAAGTTATGGACACTATAGAGATATTTAATATACCTATATATTACTTACCTATTTCGTTACCTATTGGTATCCGCCGAGTTTCTATTATATGTTACGGTCAAACTGCTTACTTGCTTCTTGGATTTGTTAGTTGAAATCAAGTCTGTTCTCTATTTTAACATATAAATCTATCACGTGTAAACCCCATAATAACAGTTAAATAATTTCCTATGTCTCTATAAAATTTACTTGAAATCTCGAAGATAATTAAAATTCAAGCTTGCACAAAGTTTATTAATCCGTTGTTAATTAACGGCTTAGATAGTAGAAGACGAAAATAACACG
>JWHW01025485.1:81541-91925 GCA_000931545.1 Papilio glaucus | reverse complement strand
AGATAATTAAAATTCAAGCTTGCACAAAGTTTATTAATCCGTTGTTAATTAACGGCTTAGATAGTAGAAGACGAAAATAACACGGATTCTGATATTATTAAAATTCTTCACGGAGATAGGATTAGGATGAAAATAAATAAATATGCACTTACGCCTGTAACCCAGAGGGGTAGTCAGAGATCATGCAATGGATTTCCATATGGCAACGATCCTGGTTCACCTCTCTCGCTTCTTCTACATCCATACATCTACACACATATGCTCTTCGGTTACGGGTTCTCCTTATATCGCCGTTATAGGATGAAACTAGATTTATAAATAAACTAGGGGAATATATTGTTTCTAGCTTATTAATGATTAAAATTAATTTATCAATAAAATAAGATATGTCGACCGCCTATACGATCTGCAAATGCAGTGGGTTGAACGTCGGATTCCGATCCACCAGCCAGCCACCATCCGAGTAACCATTGATGCCCGCTGTTAGTATTGATCACCTGTTAGTAGTTGAATCACCTAGCCACCTAATAACAATAAGGGGCACGGGCGCGCGCGCTGGATGTGAGTGCGAGTAATCGCCATTGCGTCGGCTTGCGCTTCATGAGCGTTACAAAATAGCCAAGCCAAGGTTGCGGGGGCGTCAATTAATTATAAGGCGGAACGAAGTTTGCCGAGCCAGCTAGTTACTAATATCAACACTCGCACACTTAAAGGCAATCATTTTTCGATAGAACAAAATAATTAAGTGAGTTTTCATCAGCGTTGTAAGCTTGGAAGTTTAAATAAGCCTGTAGAAGACCGTTAAAGCGTGAGGATCATCATAATAAAATGCAAATCGTCTGCTGTAATCTGGAGTAATGCCGCTCAGTTGATAACTGTTATTAGTCCATTGACGGTCTTAGCCTAACGGTCGCTGCGACACGTGCTTCGTTACATAACTATAACAATTCCAATCTGGTATTGATATAATTTATTGTATTATGTTATTAAGTGGATACTATAACTACATATAGTCCTGATGTCTAGCAAACATTGTAATAAAATACTGTCGTTTCCGACCATGGGTTCAATTGTAGCTATGAAAATTTATACGATTCTTCTTAAAAAATCTTTGGTTTCCGGACTGGTCATATCTCAATGTATAATTAATGTCTACGCAATTCTAATAAATAGAATTTTTTCTAAAGTGACTTGCACAATAAGTGTTACTAATTTTCTCTCTATTTCCGTCAATGCCGAGTTGATTACAACTTTATGTTTGTAATATCTTACTAAACAAGTAGCAGGGCACTGGATATTAGTTCGCATCATTGACTTTTCATATCTATCCTGGAATATTTTACTTTACCCTCATACACCTCTTTTAGTATTTTCTTGTCTATTTATTCATAAAACGTAAGCATAACTTACGTAAGCCCTCCATACTGATGAACTGGAATAGCTGAAAGTTCCGATGCATTAGTGGAATTAGAAATCTTGTGTACGGCGAACTTATAACTCTTGTGTTCGTACCAGTTCGTGAATTAATCTGAGAGCCTGTCCGTACTGACTGGACGAAAAACAAATACATATTATATTAGATTTCATTCTACTTTTTAAAATTTATTCTTATTAAATTTAATACCATATTTTAAAAAAAAATTGCCAGAGATCATTGCTTAGACGTAGATATTGATAAAGCACTTTATTTTATATCTAGGAAAGATACCACGGACGGACCACGTCACAGCGGCTACCAGCCTTACGCCTTTTAAAACAAGAATAGCTTATCCAAAAGGCTCTTTATAGCGTATAGGAATTTTAAACATGATTTTTAATGTTGATTGATGATTGATTTTAAAAAAAAATAAGATATTTAAAGGTGATATTATGTTCGCACCGTCACTATGTGAGATAAATTAAAGAGGTTAAAAACTTTCCGAACGGATATTACATACAAGTATAATATAACTCAATTTCTAAGAATGCCTTCATAAGTGGACGATACTCAAAGTTTAAAGAAAAACGAAAAAAAAAAGATACGTTTGCATGATTTCATAATATTTTATAAAATATAAAGTAACGGCTAAAAGAAAATAAAAATGAATGCGAACAAATAGGGGCAGTGGTATAAATAGACCAAGCGGCGCTTGTGGTTAGTGAATAGCTCGTATTTTAAGCCCAAAGAAACTAAAAACAACACTTTATTCCCACTTCACATTAATTTTAAAATTAAAGTAAGCAAAACAAGCTAATTCGTTTATTTTATTAATTTCATCATTAATTATTGCAACGTTTTTATAAAGCTTGGTAAAATAATCTTATAATTTAGGGAAGATAGCAAATTATTTTTTAATTAATCGAATATAATTTAGTACTTCTGCACTACTGATAGTTCGTAGATGTATGAATGTAGAAGAAGCGTGAGAGTTTAGGAGAGAGGACCTAAACTGGGTATATGTACATATATACATACATCTCTTCTGTGCGTGTGTGACTAAACTCCTCCAAAACGGCTGCACCGACGTTGATGAAATTTTTTTAATGTTGACGATGTGAGTCATACACTCACCGGAGTATGGTATTGATTTATAATTAGATTGGCATAAAGACAAAGTACATATAAGACAACATCTGCTGGGTACAATAATTTTATATAAAAATATAATTTCAAATTCGACCAAGCTTTACTCATTAACTAATACATTCATGATGTATTGTTTTTATCATTTAACACGTTGAGATATGTAAAAATTAAGTTATTTGCCAAACTGTTTTGAGTAATTTAAAATCACAAAATACTGGTTTGAAAGATTAATGAAAATAAAGTAGACGCTTGTGCTAATGAATGTAAATGATAGTAATAATAACAATTTCGTTTATATCGCAAACATTCACGTTTATACTACGACCAAGGTAGTTGGTAGGTACGACTACGCTTGTAAGGTACGACCACAAATTTCACAAACCATTATCTGATCCTCTGAAATATCGGCTGTTACACACCGCCACGTATGGTAGGTGCAAATAACCGACTGCTCCGTCAGTTGATTGAGACAGAGAGATTTGTACGGCATAAAATTACGAAATAGTCAATATTAGAGGTCTACGATGTTAGAGGGACTGAAAGATGAAAGGAATCTTAACCTTAAACATCTTTTAAAGAAGTAAATTTAAATAAAATTAACAATCAACTTTAATTTGGGGTGACTAAGGTTTATTACACTATTGTTTAGCCAAATTTTAGAACTACCTAATGTACGAACTTTTTTGACGATATTTATGCTAAAGAATTAGTTAAAAGTAAAATTTTACAAACGTTTTTGGTTAAATAAATCATGAGACCTAACAAATAATTGAAACATAAAGCATATGTTTCAATTACTTGTCAGCGATAATTTTATATTTTTGGTAAATGATCCATAAGAGCGTTTAAATCCTGTCTTTAGTTCAATTATCTCGATTTTTTTCTTTTTTTTTAATTTAGTTGACAATTAATGCAAACATCGTCCGGAGAGCTGTTAATATACAGCTTGTATTTGTCACAAAGATGTCCTTAGGCCTTCTCCTAAAAGATGAGTTATATAGACTACATATTACTAGATATTTACGAGTTCTGGCCATAAAAAGATACATCCAAATTTTGCCATTTTAAGTTATAAAAAAAACGTAGTTAAGCATAGTAATATCTTTAATGACTTTATACGATGAAGCAAAGAGGATTTCCACAGAAATGTTCTTAAATCACGATGAATACTGTAATTAAGTCTTAAGCTTATCAGGCAATTTTAACGCCTTTAAATTGGGAAATAATCTTGATTGGGTTGAGAAGTCTTAAGAGGTAGTCGTTTTAATCTAACCTTTTTCTCTTTTTACTTTCAGATAAAATGAATATTTATACATTTTATTTTATATTTAAAATCTTCTTATCTACATTGCATTTAGTATCTTTTCAACAAATATACTTATCATAATCATTTGAATAATAAATGTTTAGAGTAAAAAATTAACGCACATATTTTTACAACAACTCAACTTTAACAAAACAAATAATGACATACAAAAATGTAAAACATGAAAAACGTATGAATATTAAAACATCATTATTAAAGTGTTGATTTATGTCGTAGTAAAATTGTGGATAAAAGTAACATAATCGTGAAATGTATTCATTCTTTAAAACATTAATTAGGACAAACAGTCGTTATTAAAATAGTTTCAGAGTAATAAAAAACGCTAGTATCAAACTGAATGACCGGAATAATTTAACTTTAAAATTATAAAAGCATTTTCTTGAAAATTTAAATTAATTTATTTTTTGCTATTTATATGTTACTCCGTAACATATTAGTTTTTAAGGTTATCGATTACTGTTTAATATTTAAACGACATGGTATTACAAAGATATATTTCTTTGTTTGATATGGGTAAAGTGAAGATACTGAACCGTTTTTAAGAATTCTTTTACACGCATTTATTATCCCGTAGGCACAAAGGCTGTATTTTTTATTCTTTAACAGTGGTAGAGCCAGCAACAACATCATCTGTTGCACAAACGGGCTGGCTCGACCAGTGAAATGCCCTCCTCTCCTCACAGAAGACAGGCGTGAAGTTGAAGTATGTTTTATCTGATGAGTGAGGTGGCGGAGGCACAACTTTAGTCCTCCTCCTCTAGGGAAAGAGGATTGATCGGGGAGGGGATGGGACGGAAAAGTAGATATCCTTTTTCCTATCTATCAACTCCTCTGTCCATTAAAAGTAAGCAATGCATCTTCTACTTGTTTGCTGCTCGTGGATGTCTATGGATGGCGGTCCCTTAACATTAGGTGAGCTGCTTGCTCGTATGCCACTTTCTACCATTAAAAAGTGAATGGTCAACCACAACGCTTCCTGACATTAACTAGCGATGTGATCAAAAGAGGCTACACATGTAATACAAATCATATTTACTTACTTTAGCACAGTGCCTCTAAAGACATTTGCACTGTCTTAAGCTTAAAACTATTTGTCCAAATAACTTAAAGCAGGATAGTATGTAATAAAAGTAAGAACAATTTGTTACTAAAGCTAAAGATTATAACTTAATGTTTTGATCTGAATTAATTTAATAATTTGAATTTATTGCATTGTAAATACAAACCACAATCCATCGTATTTAGGTATGTGTGTTTTTAAACTTTTACAGATAATTCATACCGCGTGAAATTCGAGCTTAATTGAGCCTTGCAATATAATTTCAAATTTCATGACGTGAATTAGCATATATATGACGACACGGTGCTCTAGTTTATTGCGTTAATGAAAGCTAAATCGTACGTAAAATCTGTAAAATGGAACATTCGTTGTTTACTATAACAAAGGAATATAATCATGATTTTGTTTTTTACTCGCTTTATTATTGTCCAAATTTAATGTATTCACCGCCATCGATGATATCATTTTACAGCGACACTTTTGTTCCTCTACCTTCATAATTTTTACAATTTCAATTCAGTAACCTGAATAAACTAAAAATTTCACAAGTGTACGCCTAAATACGTAATGCTGCTCTCAAATGCAGCTGAAAAATAATCAAATATCGGCTTACACCGAGAAAAAGTTTATCTCTCAAATATCAAAATACTTCGGAAGAACCTTTCAAAGGTAACTCCAGCTAGTGGTTTGTTTTAAACTTTTAATTAATCAATGTTTAAGTTATTGTCTGAAAAAGCTAACAAGCATCATTATAGGAGAAAACATTAGCCTTGAGTTAACACAGGTCCAAATTAGTTTTACAACAATACAAAACACTATACAGTCAGCAGGTTAAACAAAGACATTCTCTCTTCTAGTTAAGTACTTTTCAAATTCTGATTATTACGAAGTTGTAATTCACTTATGTTATAATATAAAGGGATTAATTATAATAATTATTATAAATACATATATAAATTATATCGGAAACTGCTCTAACGATTTGGATGAAATTTTGTTGTTAGATACAGTTTTTATTTCTACATTTATTTATATGGTTGGCTTAGCTGAAAATCGAAAATTGTCACAAAAAAAAACTATTTACAGTGCCAGCTATCGCTATGAATGAGTGGGGAATCGGTTGACGACAATACAAAATCTTACTAGTATTTCTGTGACAAAACTATAGATGTCATTAGAATTCTAAATATTTTTCGAAAAAATACGATCTTAGATTGATAGAAGATAACACAGAGCGAATCTCATTCCGCACGCAACGCCACAGTTAGTGTTATTATTATATGGTAATTATAATAATGTAGGTCATATAAATGTATGTTGCGAGCGAGCCATGTACAACAAAGCCTAATAAAATTTTATATTAAACAAAATCAACTAAGCAGGCATTCATTATAAGGGTATTTTCTAATAAAACGAACATACTTTGATCATTGGTGTGTGTAGATATTTAATTAAGTTTACAAATGCGAATGAATCAGTCACGCGTAAATATATGAATTCATCTTTTGGAAAAATAACTTTCATCATTACAATTTAATTGGTACTAACTTAATTATATCTTATATAATAAGCTTTTTGAGTAAATGTATTTAAAATGTTTCTAAAATTGAAGTAGAACTATTGAACTTAACATATAGGGTACGGAAAATATATTTTTAAAACATTGTAGTAAACAAATTACCTAAATGTTTTAGATTATTTTCCGTTTTATTGTTTAATTTATGAGTTAAGCGTTCGAGTTAAGTCGGGGCGGGTTGCTAGTATATTATGTGTATACTAAACTAAATTCATTTTATATTGATACATATAATTAAATAAATCTTTACAAATTAAACTTAAGAGAAATTCATTCTACAAAAAGATAAGTCAATTAGGCAAGTTAACTGTCAACGCTCAATCTGTAATTGAGAGGAAGATTTCATTCAAATTTCTGAATTATTGTTGAAAGAGGCAGGCTTCGAGAAAACCGAGCACTTCCATCGATTTTCTGGATTAAGAAGTTTAATTAGTAGAATTACTCACTGAATGTACCTTCCACAACTTTCAACAACTTGCTACAATAATTAGAACGCCTTCTAAGTTTTGATTTTTATTGTTTTATCTTGCCTCTAGCTATGCATATATAAGCGCGGATATCTTACAAGCCTAATACCCTGTATTTCCATCTGCCTTACAACAATTGGGAAGTACAATGAAAGTGACAAAATAGATGAGACCTTTTACCTTTTAAAAGAATAAATAAATAATAAATATGCGGTCACGCCCGTAACCCAGAGACCCCTCAGGCAGGAGGCAGAGATCATGGATTTCCATTTGGCGCGATCCTGGCACACCTCTCTCGCTTCTTCTACATTCATACATTCCTTTTAAAAGACCAACGAAAAAAAATATAGGAAGTTCTTAAGAACACAGGTAAATTACAAAATTAAATTCGAAGTAATATGTCTTACAAATATCGAAAATATTCAGTAATATAACACTTATATTGCTATTTGTGTGTAAGTCCGTCTGTCTGGTGAATAAAAATGCGTGTGAATTTAGGTATTAATGCGTTTTTTTCTTCTTTTTATTTAAATCTGTAGCTTTGAGTGTTATTCATAAAATTAAATTAAAAAATAAGAAGTCAAAATTGTAAACAAGTATTTAACAATTGATTTATTAATGTTTTTATAAATTCCTTTACAGTACTCGGTGACTGCTGACAACCCCATTACGTGTTTAAATCTTTTAACCTCTTGAATGATCGTGAAACCTTTTAAATGATCCTTATTTATTTTTATAATGGTGTTAGCTATCTTATAGTTATGTGTATTTAATCATTCCAATTTAAACCTAAAGCTATTCCATAGAATCCCTAAGGGACCCCTCAATAACCATCCATACGGCAAAGCTATTAACATTAATGGACCAACAAATTTGTTTGATTTACTATCAATCGTATATTATATAACCCATCTGTATGTACAAGAGCCCTTTATAAGACCCCTTAAATTTATATTATACAGAGATGGCGGTTTAATAACAACTCAAAATTTGTATATGGATTGATTTCCATGTAGCTCAAATGAAAAAATGTGGAAGATTTTTTCACTATCATTTACATTCAGTATACAAATATCTTTAATATACAAATAATATCTTTTCTACGGTTTGCACTGAATTGCACAGACGTTGCCATGACTGTCACTGCAAATCTATGTATATATAAAAGACGATGTTTGTCTCTATCTATGTTCGATATGGTCTCCGAAACGGCTGGACCGACTTCCATGATTTTTTTAGGAAATGTTCAAATTGGCCTAGCGGGTGATCCTGTGAAGTTTGATAGCGATCGGAGTAGCATGAGTAGGGATACCTGGGCGTAGCCGGGACGGATCACTAGTTGGTAATAAAACAAATTCAAACATAATCTCATTTTTTTTAATTATTTATATTTTTTTCTTATTTTTTAGGTAATCATTGGATCACAATCAGTACGCAATGAATACTGCGATTATAAACACGAGTGATTTTCTTAAATAATTTTATACAAATATTTAAAAAAATTTAACTGCAGAATATTTATACAAAATAAAAAAAAACTTCTATTGAAATCTAGCAATTTTTTTAAACCTTATAATCTTTGCAAGTACTTGAGCGAAAGACTTGACGTCAAGCCGAACACTAAATTGCACATTTTATAATATCCAGGACGATATAAATTTAAAAATGCAGGCATTTAATAGAAAATATTAACTAACCTACTTTTTTTATTTACACCCTTCAACTTTGATTATAACATATACTACAATTTATTAACTAATCTGGATTACCATTACATCGATGGTTTTTCCCATTCAGGATTTGAAGACTTAGAGCATGTCGCTTTGCGATAAACTGTTACAAGCAAAAACACATTATTAAACACTTAGCTATGAGATGTGCAAGAATTTAATTCGTTGCACGTACCGATGATGACAAATATTGATGACAATTATTGTCGTACTTATAAAATTATCAGTCTATCATTCAGCAATTGCTCCCTGGTGTTTATGGGTGAGATCTTAAAGCCAAAGTGATTCCTTCGTATTTGAATATGTGGTTTGTATGCCTTAATTGTACATCTAGATTGTGCTGGAAGACAAGAAGCTATTTTATAAATACCTTCGTTGTTTTAACACAGTTTCATGAAACCCATTATACGGCGCAAATGTTTGTACCAGTTGCGAACAAACGACTTTTGTTTGAAAACAAGTGACATTTATCTTATGCAAAGTAGGTAACCTGTAGATGGCGCCGCCGGCCTCATGTCAAGTGGTCCAGTCTAGTTGAATACAAAGTCGTTTTACTTATATTTAATGTGTTGTAATTTTTGCCTTCAAATTAATTGCTTGTTTGTTACGCTTTAACTCCTTAACGACTCAACCGATTTATCATGAAATTTTGCGCTCGCCTTGCCGGGAGTACACAAAATGACAGGGGCGACTTACCTTTAACCTTCATTTTCATTACCTGTTGACAATAACAACCATGTGACACATGTTACCTATAATTCGAAGTTATACGCGGAATCATCTTACAATAGTTTCGAGCGTGAAAAATGATAAACGAATGCGGGCGAAGACGGGGCAGGTAGTAATAAATAAATGTTTCAAGAAGTTTGTAAAAATATTGTAACTTGGCAATATTTTGTGGATTTAAGCCTCCTTTTAATCATATTATACATTGTTTTTTTTTTCATTTTAAAATTAAAAGATGTAAGAAGAAAATCTTAAAATAAGGCACCATAATGGATTATTGTGGTTGGATCCATCAAAACGGTTTTCTATTTGCCTTCCTTTTATCTACTACTAAAAAAATGTAAAAACGATAAGCGGTGTTACTTTATCATGAAAACAGATGTTGTTGTAGCGAGCTCCAACCACTACTACTAGTTTTAGAGTTAAGGTAAAAAATCATTATTTATTTTCCTGTCAAAAATAAAAGTTTATAAAGCAGATGTTACGTACATGTTACTACAGGCACTTATTAACTGAACTGTTTTTGAGAACGTCTCTGCGCGGGAACGCCATTTCCCAACGGGATTTAGCTGTCAAACATGAAATAAATCCTTGACTTGCACGTAAAATCCGTTTGTGGCTGTCCATTCTATCTGTATGATGGATCGAATTTGTACCTGAATTTTGTGAAATCCTTGGTTTAAAAATTGTTTATATATATTTTCTATACCAATAAAATTTAAGCAGTTTATACTTGTGATAAGCAGTCACCTGAGATTTTTTGTGTTGAGTTCAAAAGTCTTAAATCATCATGTGTCACTTTTAGCGCAGCGTTGTATCGAATTTCGTTCTAAAGATCGTAACTTTCAACCTATTTGAAATTTCTTACAGTTAAAAACAAAGCTTGTATATTTCTTATGCCCAAAGCGACTAAAGCCTATAATATTAACTAA
>JWHW01025485.1:66722-79348 GCA_000931545.1 Papilio glaucus | reverse complement strand
CTTCAATAATGCTGACTAACGTAAACTATTCGATATTAACAACATTACTTAGCAAAATTACATAAGAAATTCCCAATTCCAAGCATAACAATCGCAACCCCCAGTTAAATAAAGCCAGTCATCAATCAAACAGCTCAGTAACCGGAACCACCGACAAATCTATGAAGTTATCTTTTACCGGATCGTATTTCCTTTTCAATATGGTATTTATCCTTCAATATTGAATCGAGTTCACGAGTTGAATTACGTTCAGTTTATAATACATTGACAAACACATTATAATACAATTAATTAACTGACATTTGATTTTTTAACGTTTACATAGAAACATGTACCTCTACGTATTGTGTAATCTAGTGAAGTCATCAAGAAAGCCAAGCTAAGCCAGTGTCCTCCGGAAATGTGATATTTCAAGTGGTGAAGTGTTAATAATTTACTTTAAAAGATTACCGAGAAATAACCTGCAAGATAGATTCCTATCTGTGATTGTGCTTCATGACTTTAAGTGAAAGCATTTTTACAATAGAAAACCCGAGAATCTTGAAAGACGAAATTTATAAATGAAATCATTGTATGTTGTTAAATGTATAATAAAAAAAATTAAGTAAAATACAGTTCGGCTAGGAATGAGTGGAGTAATTAATAAAATATCGTATAGTTTACGTGTGCGTACTCTATCGGGGCTCGGTGTATATTGTTTATTACAGACTAGCGCGGCGTGCGCTATCACCGTAGCGACGCCACGATTTCGTTATCCATATTGTTCTGCTGGCTCGATGAGTTCAAGTTTTTGGAACATTGCTGTAAAACAACATCGACATTAACAACAATACATCTAAAGATATTCTACAAAAAAAAGTCACCGTATTATTTTAGAAAAGTTGAAAATGTGTTTTCATCGTTAGTCATCAATCTCATCCTGAGATAGAGTACTTTACACTAATAAATTAGCTCGGGATTATTTTTAAAGTCACTTAAGGTCGATTAGAACACTAATTTTTTCTACTAGTGTACGACAAAGTACAATGTAATATGCGTATATTTCTTGTGAATACATCTTCAAACAATGTAGTTGTTCGAGTACTACAGCCGACTCATATAGAATTGTAAACACAATCTGTCTCACCATCTGTCGAGATTCCCAGGCCTTCATCGCACTCTTGTACTTCTCGAACTCGTGACACCAATCCGAATAAACTTGTTTGTACTCTTGAGACCTGCTCGGTTGGGTGCACCTAAAACAATATTAGACATTCAAATACAAAAATAAGGTGTTACAAACTTACAGTTAGTGAGAGCAAACATGAGACAGACGATAACCCTAGTTTATCCCAAAACCAAAAAAAATCACTAGTAGGAATCGATCCGACCTAATCTATAATCTGGCGATTAGCCACCACGAAATTACAAGTATCTTTACTAGATACAAAGATGTAAGATATACCAAAATAATGTCTGTTCGTCACATTTACAATGTACATAAAAAGCCATTTTATAATTTGTGAACAATGTTAAATACAGAACTATAATAATTTTGTACGTAGTTGCACATTACTGTTAAATATAATTTCAATTTCATTGCAGTATTTCTGAAAAGACGATTGTGATGTCATTTTGTTCTCGAATACCAGCTCATCGATAGCTCTCTTGCTAACGAGCCAGCAACTCGTTAAACTTGTACGTGAGAACAAACAAGTCTCGTGCGAGACGTTTTATATCGCAGCTAAATAAAAGCTAATGAGCGTCTGTATATTTCCAACAAGGTGTGACGAAAACTAAGTAAGTAACTAAGACTTCCCGACCTAACAACAACAAGCATCTACAGTAGAGACAGAGATTGTACATTTATAACCTTTTTCACATCCACACATCACGCATACAAGCTGAGCTGTGTTCAGGGGTATTCTTATTATTGTCCTAAAAGGTCAATAAGATCAACGTGTAAATGCATAGTCCTCCACTTTTAACTCTCGCACTTATTTTTGGATTAACGGTATCGCCTATCTTTCTTTTCTATGCCTATCGGATTTCCCTCAAATCTAGTAACGACATGTTTCAAGCCAAAGTTTTCTCTTATCTCGCAGTTTAAATGAACGACATTTAAAAAACCTTGTAACTATTGTAGTTGTTAATATTTCCTTATTCTCCAAATTAAGTGAATGCAATTTACCTTTGGGTGTCAATGTCGAGATTGTAAGAAGCGATAAGCGTGGGCCCAAAGTAACACTCGTACCGACCCCGGTCGGACTCCGTCACTGATAATAATACCAGACCTCGTTCTGAGGTTTGAAGTATTCGCTCCCAACTAAAATAAATTAAATGTTCATTATTCTTATTACAATTTCTCGATAATTACCTCTAAGAAATGAATTGTTTAAAGAAAATAATAAATATCGTAAAACTAGTGACACATTGTAAGTTATGTAGCAATTACTGTAAAAATATAAATAAAAAAGTTATTTACTTGCAATCTTATAGATAAAGTTAGTTAATTTTACTTTACTATTGTTGTTTAATATTTAAAACAAAAAATATATAAATTGTTATGACTAGAAATAATTTTAAAATGTAAAACAAGAAACTCACTTTAACTCATTTTTATTACCTTAACTTATAATTGTATATCTAAGTAACCTTTCGACAATAGGAAAGTTATTATTCTCACTATTTACTCACTTGTAGTTAATTTTATAGCGTCCCTTTTCTCTTGAATGATGATACCAAACGACGATCTGATCCTTCAGTGCTTCAGGAGTCTTTCCAAAGGCTGCCATATGTACGCTTTGTCCGTATCCAGCCCTCACCGTCTTCTGCGGGGCGCTGGCTTCGCAGATCGACGGGGTGGAGTTGGTGGCGTCGTGGAGTAGACCCGGGGTGTACGGTCGACATATACCTGCCTCTTTGTCCCAACCGCAGTACGGGTCTAAGACGCAGCGTACACAGCTGTCATATCTATATCATTAAAGAAATATGATCCGTTAGAATATAACAAGTTGGAGCGTGCGAATATTTCGCAGAATATCGTGATCATGTGCACTGAATAATTCATTGATTTAATCTATTTATTTTTCGGCCTCTAAATAATCAGTTCGTTGTAACATACCATAAGTACGCGACATATATACATGTACACACTAAACCTATTATATTTATTTATTTAAAAAGCCGAGTGTTTACGGGACATCAAACCCGCAACATTTGTATAAAAAATACAAATACATGTTTTATTTTAAAAAACCGGTCAAATGGAAATTAAAATTAAATGAAAATTAATCATAAGTATTGTTTTCTTCTCAATACCATAGCAAGTTAGATGAAAAGTAAGACCAAGTTGTTCTTCCAACAAAACAATACGGTAAGATCGGAAATTGAAAGACTAAATATTGCAAGTCCATTATGGTTTCCTTTAAATTTGATATTATGAAATTACTTTTAAATATTAATGGTAAATTATATAAAAACAGCAGTTACCGTGATTGATGCATTTATTACTTTTGCTTTTAAAATCGTTAATTACTTCTTTAAAAATGTTGATTGAATAAACACGTCTATTCTGTCGTAGTAACATCAAAAAATTACTCACCGATGCGTGCACGCCCTTAGCGGCAGTTGTCGTAGACGGTTATCTGTGGCGAGGTACAGTGCGTGAGTGCGTCGCGACAGCGCGAGGGCGCGTACCGCTTCTGTGCCCGCCGCTTGCCACACATCCGCCACTCGGGACCCACCCCCGGCCCACTGCACAATCTTGTACACCTCGCCGCTACCTTCGCAATGTACGGTCGGTCAACATTTAAAACCTCTTTCGAGTTAAATGTATGTTGGAGCTTACAAAAATATATGTATGTATATTTATACGTCCTAGACCCGAACATTTTACAAAAAGTAATCTTTGACGGTTTCACGAAACTTTGTGTTTAAAAATCTTTGTGCAGTAAATAATTTTACTTTCATATAAGATTTTTTCACATTTCTCACATATCTGTTCCAAGCAATGAAAGTTTAATGTTATTTTAACTACGTTTTTAAACATAAATAACATGCGCTCATGTCCGTAATCACGCATTTCCATTTGGCGCGGCCCTGGCACACCTCTCTCGCTTCATCTACAACTACATCCATATATCTTCGCATACATGCTCGTCGGTTACGGGTACTCTTCATGTCGCTCTTGTTGTTTTTAAACGTAACGAAGCAATTTATAACTAAACATGTATACTAAGACTAGTAACTTAAGCATTATGGAAGAAATAGCTTGCTTGAATTTATATTGGGTTTCATTTATTTAATAAACCATTTTTACCACCTTCTTGGTTGGGTAGTAACTTTAATAATCTGATTCTTTTACTTTACTTTTTATAGTAATCTTTTTGGTGTATTTAAGTCTATATTTAGACATTGACTTACTACTGCCGGCGTAGAAGACGGTGTAGGTGATGTCATCGCCCAGCATGTCTACGAACTGCTTGTCCACGACCAGCGTGGTGAGCACCAGGTCTCGCTTATAGAAAGCTGGAGCGTCGCCCTCCTGTCTTACCGCAGAATCCATTAAAGGGTGGGATCTGTTAACAAAATGAAAGTTGTTAGGAAAGTCTCATGTGTATATTGTACGTATTCGTAATTCGTCATCTCCCTGCTCTTTTCCCGCTTATGTGGGGTTGGCACAGTATGACCATAGTACATACTCTATACATGTTTTGGCTACTACTATACTGTATACTAGTTTTTACGGCCGACCGCCTGCCTGACGCCAACCCTCCTTGGGAAAAAATATTTATTTATTTATCTTCAGAAAATTATAATAAAATTATAATCTAATGTACGCTAAATTTTTCGCAATAATGTTATGCGCGACGTAAAGTTTAACTCGATCACGAGTAGACCTAATAAAATTTGTGAATAGCGATTGCTACTTGAGTCTACAACTGGGTAGAATAGAATTAAAGCATATACTACGTAAAAAAACACAATGTGTATGTATTTGTACATTATAATATACTTTAAATAAGTAAGTAGGTACATAACGAATGGATTTATGCCTTGGTCTAATATTTCAGGTCAAAAACTAAATAATTTCGGTCCGAATGATCATATCATTTAATTTATATTTATTGTGTACATTAGTATCGTTCTTAATAATAAATCAGTAGTAATTTAGCATTCTGCCATCAATTAAGATACATGAATGTGACCCAATTAAGAGAGCACGCATCGCAGCTAACGCACGATATGCCCTTGTATGAGATTAGTTTCGGAGAAATATACGACGAAATCCTCTGCTTTTCCATTAACCCAATTTCCTTAAGATATTAAGCGTTTTACGGAAAGTATTATATTTATTATAGGTCTAGCTTATTGTTATTATCTTTGAAGAAGACAAGGCAAGATCATTTTTAAGAATAATTGTCATTAATAATCATACGTAGTGTAAATTCGAGATAGTTTTAGGCAATTTTTTATGTTGTTTTATACCTCTGTAACACCAGAAAACATACATCAACAAACATGTTGTATTCACCATATTTTAAAAAAAATACTCTTTGAAATATTATTTAAAAAAAATATTAGCCAATACCCAACATCTGGTGAAGTGACAGTGACCGGTAGACATTCACAAGTACATCGGACATTCAATTGCGGTGACCGATGATTGACAAATGTTCTAAGTCGCAGACAATACAATAGAGAAATCATGTTTTGATTGTGCATCAAGATGCTGCAGGTGCCTACAGGTCGGGATAAGGAGATAAAATTGTAAAAAGAAATAAAGTGTGACGCTCAAGAATAATAAACAACTGCTCATACTTTAGGAAAAAAAACTAAAGTCCTAATATCGTCTCAATAAAATAGATCCCACGATTGGATTATGCTAATGGGGTGGTGATGTAACAAATTAAGTTGTATGTACCCATTAACCCGACCTGATTTCGGTCTACGTTTATCATAACAGTAGTGTTAGCAGTCAAGCCAGCGATATCTTACATAACTTGCGATAAAAGTCATTAAGACGCGCCGTTCTGGATTAAACTGCAGTCCGTAGTCCACTATTATAGTAAGTTAAATAATCAGTAAGCAAATTTGAGCAAAATTAAACACTAAATCTATTAAAAATCTTATTAGCTGTTGTCTATGACTTTGTACGCTTTTTAACGATATGCATAGAACAGTAGACTCTGCGCCACCTCCACCAGCGAGAGAATCGAGAGACATCCGCGCTTACAAGTATAAACTCGTCGTTTTTATTTGCACATCTATAAGTGTGTATGGAAATATGTGGTAAAAGCGATTATAGCGTCGCTATTCTTTCGCTCATGGAGGTAACGCCTTAGATGTTGAAATTTCACATTTCCTTTCTTAGCGCCACATTATAAAAGGAAGTCCTATGTCAAATTTCGTGTTTCAGCGTCCAGTATATTCGTTTGGTCGTTTATATATCTATAACCATAAGGAAAGAATTGCTACGAAATAATTTAATTAAATTTATTTACCTAATGAAATTGAGAACATTGTCTGGAAGCGCCTCGGTGTTGTTGACGCAGGTACCAGGGCGAGGCTCTGGCACTCTGGCCCTCAGAACGGGCAACCACGCCGAGCTAGAGGTGGCCTAAACAAATAAGCAAATAATAAATATATAATTCAGTTTGAAATATACTGTACGGTTCACCAAATTCGGTTCACCAAAAATACCGGAATGAAGCCAAACGTTTTCATAGCTTTCCGAATGTTTTCCACTGGATTCTGGTTCGGGGATTGTTGCCGACGCAATGTCGATCTCCTTATTTATATGGACCGACGATCTAATAAAGGTATCAGGAATCTAATGTTGGTGGGAAACGGGTCGGGAGACCCTAAATTGAGCAAATGACGTCCTTTGTTTGGCTTTTAAATATATGTATTGTTAAATTAAAATATATACTACTAACTTGCTCCTTAAAGCGTCCAGCGAAGGCGTTCTGTATGTCTTCCATAGTATATGTACAAATGGCCGAGCCGACTAGCCCATCGCTCGCACCCGTCGTGAAAGCCGCATAGAATCGAGTGGTATCGCCTGGCATTTGATAGACGCTCTCTGTGCCCAAAATAAAGGAAATTATCACATATAAAAACACATAGAGCAATGGAACAGTTTATATGCTAAGAAGAATATTTTTGCAAAAAGAATATACATATAATGCGACATGAATAGCAAAATCATAGAAACTAATAGTGGTAACAAAAAAGTTTTTTTTTTAATTTTCTTAGGTAAAAAGCGAGTGATACTATTTTCACAATAAATTTTCAAACAAATAAATAATTAAATTAAACATAAGTTTCAGTAAAAAGACATATATGGAGAAGAAGGAAAAAGATCATACGGTCTATAGCTCATACTTTTAGACACAAACATGGTACAGTTGGGTCGAAAGATGTGGGAGCTTTTATTTTAAATATTTAATATTAAATAAAAGCCCCCAATTAGAACTAAACATTCCATTAAAAAGTATAAAATATTTAATTGTTTATAATTAACAACTCACGTATTTCATCAAAATAGAATGGGAACTCTCCGGGTATGCTGCAGTTGAGTCTCGCTTTTAAATAAGTGGCCCAGTTCTGGCTAAGTATGTGCTTCCCCCCCGTATCTTGTTTGCAAACCCGCGCCACTCGAGAGTACACCGCCTTTCCACAGTTCATGAATTCCACTGCAGTTTCTCGGAAAAATAACAGAACGTACTCCCCGACGTCGAAAGATCCAACGAAATTCGTTTCTAAAATAAAATAACAAATCACAAAATTAAACAAATTTAATCCATGTGACGAGTTTTCGCTTTAACTATTCATAAAGTAATTATATCTTTGGATATCACAATAAGAAGCCACCCGAACAGTCCTAAAATTAAGCAGCAACGTTCGTCCCGTATTTTTAAAATTAAACCACCTAAAGTCTAGCCAATCGCGATCACTATAAAATAAGCCACTTTATGTCTGGAGTCATTGATCTCTTATTCACGACTTAGAATAAAACTCGCCATTCTTGGCACAATATAATCAGATACCTTCAGTAACAATAAAGATGTTCAGTAATTACTGTTATATAGAATTTAAATAAAAATAATAAGGGCGGCAGTGGACCGATTTATGTGGCGATCATTGGTAGGCCTATGTCCGGCAGTGGGCGACCTAGGGCTGAAAAGAAGCAAAGCATTTAAATAACGTTAAGTACTTACTGTCCAACCATTTCGAATCATATTTCAATGTCCTCTTAAAATTAAATCTCTTTTGTCCTGTGCGGAAGTCAAAGAGGTCATTGCGGAAAATGACTGGATCCGCTTTGGTGAACTCCGCGTTGGTCCCCGCATACAGCGCTGGCAGTCCGCCAGGGTTGCCTCCAGTGACCCAAACCGCTGTGCTGTTATCCGCAGGGTCGTAAGGGCATTTGGCCACCCCTAGACCCACCCCCGGCACGTATTCATGCCGGGGAAGATGTGTTAAGTTTAACTGTGTAAAAATAAAACAATAAAAATAACTTATTTCCAGTCAAGCATATAATTAAGATCGTCACAATAGGCCCGTTTTGACAGATGTCAGGACAACGTAATTGACTATGTGAAAATATATTGATCGCTATATCGATCATTGCGAGTTATCATTTAATTTTGTAAAAGTAATTGTATACAAGAAAATTTATCAGATTTACTTTATATCCTCAGTCATGAAAATTTACTGGCAACAATATGTAGATAGCTATTGAATCGGGCATAAAATATTTCGACTACAAAAATAAATAACGTACAAACTCATGGGGTTTAATAAGAGAACAGAAAGAAGATGTTAATAAATATAAATGTGTTAAGAAATACTTTCGGGGAGTCTAATAAAGATGAGCGAAAGACGTACAGCAATCTGTCTAAGAAGGAACAATACGTCGCCAAAAATAATTCAAGATTTTAAAAACTACTTTTATTTTCCTGGATTGAAATGTATTTGATTGAAATTCAATGATTAATTAATATTTGAATAAAATTAAATCAAATATTACTATTTCAATTGTTTTAGTAATTGAAGTAACCACGTATTTGTTGTGAAAGAAATATAGGCATTACTCCTTAACGAGTTTTCCTGTACCGTATTCTATTGCGGTCTTACTACAGGTTAGAAAAGATAAACAAAACACATTTGTTATCTTACGATACCGCAACAGCGCTCCACATCGCACGAGTATGAACATGTATTCCGTACAGTTAATAAAAACATTGCAAAGAATTATCTTTTTCAGTCCAATCAAAACAACTATAAAGAAGTAATAAAATTTTACAAAACCGTTAAAATATATTTTTACAGTCCAGCACCAGTTAGCTTTTCACTTTATTATAACTACCGTAGAGTTTTATGTGAATCAATTTCACTAACTATTATTTTACTATCCAGATTAATTGTAGGTAGAATTATGAACAGTATAATGAAAAAAAAAATACAATGTCACGAACAGTATTTACAAGAAGACGAACAATTGTACACGTCTTCGCTCTCACTTTTTTAATTGTCGAATGAAAAAGGGGTAGAAACTGTCACAAAAAACGCTTACCACATACCCAAAAGCTATTTGGTTAATTAAGTTTAACTATAAACTGCCAAAAACCTGGCAAAATGAGTTCTCATTTCACCTCTTTAATTTTTCTATAAAACTAAAATAGTGGGTGACTACAATTCTTGCGTTAAATGGCATTATCAATTAATCTAGTCTCTAATGTATACACGATAACATTATGGTCCTTACATAAACGACCCAGTCCTTGGGGCTATGCGCGTTGGTGCCGCACACGTAGAGGCGCTCGCCGTCGCCGAGCGGCTGCAGCACGCGGATGTGGTTTCTGCACTCGAACGGCTCCGACTTGCCTTTGCTCACACACCGAGCTACGTTACTCGCCTCCAGGAACAACGCGTCTCGCTAAAACACAGACCAATTTGTCAACTAGATGACAATCTTACGTTGTCTTATCTGTATTTGCTTTCGTCGTTAAAAATATCAAGAATTATATTTAGGAACAATTCTAATGTTAACAAGACTGTGGTGCTCATTACAGTTCCATGGTTTGCAAATATCACAATTTGAATAATTTAATAGGCTAGTAAAATTGCTGTTTTTGCAAGACGGATTTACTGGGCTATGCTCTTATCATTAATTGTCGAGTGGAGCCTTCACTAAGCGTTAAGATATAAATAACATGCTGTTAATTCAAATATATCTGCAATTAAACGCATTTATTTAAAAGTGAAGATGCGCTATATTACTAAATGTAGAAACCTCCAATAACAGTTGAATTTTCAAGTCGGTAGTCACAGAAAGCTTTACTTTGTAAACCTTAAAGAGCGCCAAGCTCAAGCTTCCGCATAATTGTAAGTGTTTTTTCCTTTAAAGTGAAATTACTTTAATAAAAACTCATATGGCGTAAAGATGGGTTAAAAAGCTCGCGCGCGGCGGGGAGAGAGTGTCGTGCTTTGAAACTTAGAGAGCGTAGACGAGCTTTTTATCTTCATTATGAAACAGTGCCTCGATTAATTTCAGTTCTATTTATATATGAACAGTTGACGCATACTAACCTCGCAGTGCGACTGACTAATGTCTGTCATGTTCAGTTTGAATATTCGATCCCTGTAACAAAAGCAGAGGAAGTCATGTTAAATTAGTCATTAAAATAGCACTTTGCATGAAATATGAAAGGCTAATGTTACACTTTCCGGCAAATGTTGCAAATTATGTCTGAAATATTGTATGCATATTTATATTTAATAGATTTGTAAGTGTTGTACTGTATTTTGAATTTAAATTAATAAATGCAGATCATGTTCAAACGGAAATAATTTCATTATATATATAAATTCATTATTACTGTCCGATTTTAACCTTTCTCAATTCTAGTCTAGTAATCATAGCTCCAATGTGATCCAGGATTTCTCATGAGTTTGTAAAGCTTGTTAAGTGAGAGTATATACACTGACGGACACATAAACTGCATCAAAGTTCGAACGACTTCTAAATTAATATTTTTACAGCATATGATTAATCTTTTAAACCAATTTAAATTATAAAATATAAACTGGCTCATCATCTTTAAACATCATCATCATGTGATTAGCTTACTTATTGAAAGCGAGAATTTACGTTTTTGCAGTAAAACGATGTTGAGAAAAAATATATTTAATTAAAAAAAATAACTTAGCTTTAGCTTTAACAATTTAAAAAGGTGAGAATTGCAGCATAGTGTTTCTTTTATTAAGGTGTATTACATATTCCTGCTTCCAATCGGCTTCGCACAGACCTGATAAGGGTTTTTAACGATATTGGGGAATATTATCCCATTCTTGAGTCACTGCTGTTCTCAATGCCGTCACCTTTGTGGGCGCAGGATTTCTTGAATGTACTGCGCTTTTTAAATTGTCCCACCCGTGCTCGACGCGATTAAGGTCCGGGTTACATGCTGGCCAATTAATATCCCAGCCTATTGTTGAACTTGTGCGGCAGCGTGCGGTCTAGCATCTCGCATTAGAATAACATATTTAGTAAAAATGTTTTATAGAAAGTCATACTGAAGCTTGATGCAGTTTATGGGTCCATCAGTATAGATGTTAAACATAATCAAATAAAATGAATTTCTTGCCACGAAAATGCATTTATACATACGAAGTTCAAGTTTCGACATCGTTGAAAATTCAATGCGATTAATTTAATTCACTTAATAAATTAGGTAAGGTATGTACGAACACATTGCATGGCAAAAATATTTATCAAATGCCAAATAAAAGAATGTCATAAAAAAGAAGAAAACTGAAACTGCTGCATTTTATTTCACAATTAGAATGGTTCTTTAGTTTGTTGTTTCGCAAATTGCAAACACTGAATTGAAGTAAATTGAACACGAATGCAAAACCCATAGCATTGGTGATCAGTAGCCGAGGCCGATCGATTGGTCGGAAGTGTTTGTTGAGAGCGTTCCAATTCCATTTGCGGAGCAGTAGCGCCCGCTCGTTACTACTTGACATCAAAATCACTTTTCATCAACTAGCAACGATGTGTGAATAAACTGAACCTGTTTATTATTTTTCTTCAAATTGTATATTATTATTACATATGTCACTTGCAATAGTAACATCCTGAACCCACGAGTAGGAAGTTAGCACTATGTGATCAGTAGTCGAAGCACCACGGCCTATTCCTCGTGAGCACCGCGGTTCTCCTATTTACGGCAAACAGAGTCTAAAATTTACGGCAAAAAATCTAGCATTTATGCCGGCACAGAAGTTGGAAATCAAATTGTTAACACACTCTATAAGATGAACATATACCAAAAACTAGAATAGTATCTACCACTTCGGTACGGGCGCTTTAATAATCATTTATCTCTCTTAACTTTTTGGAACATAGAAACGTAATAAATACTTTTATGTCTATAATATTAAATCTAACCAGAACAAATACTATGACAAGAATTGGAAGTAGTGTGGATCTTCATCCAACAAGCAAAACAAGAATATTATATTCTTGATTATATTGACGAAGACTCTCGACAAAATTATTCAATTAATTCAATTGATTGAAAAATCGCTCTAGATTGAAGTGGATTTTGTCAACTTTTTAATGACCCTGTAAA
>JWHW01025485.1:45959-58988 GCA_000931545.1 Papilio glaucus | reverse complement strand
GCTGGTTGCTAACGTTAGCTAATAAGGCAGCCGGTCGGCGATACTGCAGTCGTGCTCGCGTAAATCTGTCCAGTCGGCGACCACCTCCGTACAGATGCGGTACCACTTTACAGATACGACTTGCTTCCTTTTTTAACCACTTCAGTTTCCACGTTGATTTATAGCGACCGCATACGACTTAGTCTTTTTTCCTCTTCGCGCTAGTGTTTGCTACAAACAACGAACGGAATTGAATTTATGTTTACATAAACATAATAAGAGATGTATGGGTTAGATATGGAATTGTCTTCTTTAAATAAATAGAATAAAGTATAACACAATCGCCACCTCGCGAGGCACAGATCGTTCTGTCTTTGGCGATGCGGTGCTTCATAGTGATTGAATTTTTCATCTTGAGATATTGGATAAGTGTAGTAATACTTGTTATACTAAAATAAATGCAATTGGCAAGCATTCACAAAAGCTACCTAAATATATTTTGATGAGGCATATGTACGCGTGTAGTACATGTATATACAAAAATATGTTATGATGAGCCTCATGTGTATATCGTATACATTTTTTTCAAAACGCATTCCTAAGGAATATTAATATGACATATGATAAATAATTGTCATATATAACATAAATAATTTTAATTTTGTAGGAAATTCTGTTAGCTTAGTTCTCATATCGATCATTTTGTTTCTGATACGAAGAATATATAGGTTTTACTTCACACTAATTACGGAAATACACTAGTTCCGCAGAATGTGGTATATCGTAATAGTGTTAGTGATATTATAATAAGTTGTCGCAACACAGCGAAGTGCACTTTATCTATTAAGATGTCTGAGTCTTTCGACTAATAGAATTTTTAATCAAGTCAGTCGCGGCGCCGCCACGACACGGGTACGCCGGATTAATGTAATTGGACGAAGCCGTCACAAAGGCAAATTGTAATCCCCTCTTTCATTATACTATATGCCCGCAACCACGCAGACAATGTGTCGCGTTTTATTCTATTTCGGGTCGTTAAAGTCGTACCGATTTTCGTTTCAATTGCCAACAGAGATGACGTCGGCGTTAATTTTCTTTTTGTGTCATAATTGACTCGATTTTCGGTGTGGATATCTGCCGGGTCGGCACTCCAAAGCGTCGACCGTGGACCGCCACAATATTCAGCGACGGTCCTCAAATCGAGCGATTGCGGCGCAGTCGTTAGGAGAGCTCCGAGTGTCGGGACAATTAAGTTGAAGCGGCGTTTGTGAGAGCTGCCAAAGCGGATGTAGGTCAGCGGCTCCGTAGTGGACGGCGCTAGTCACTACTGAGGTGTCGGAAGATTCGGCGCCCTGTCCCCACACAGCCGCTGATTAAATCAACATACGACGTGTTCTGTTTATACATTTATACATCTGCAGTTCCCATTCTCTTGCAATTCACGCTTACGCCCGTTACCCAGAGCGGTAAGCAGAGATCGCGGATTTCCATTTGGGGCAATCCTGCCACACCTATCTCGATTCTTCTACATCCATACATCTACGCGTACATCCTCGTCGGTCACGTTCTCCTTATATCGCCCTTCTTATGTATGTCAGTAATATGATCGATATAAGTTCTCCTAGGAGGTCAACATTGCCACTCACTTAAATAAATAAAAAAATAAATCAACCGTCACTTCTTTTAATTCCATTCAGAAAGACAAAATTAGTATTTCGCCATTTACCAAGCTTATTAGTTCCAAAATTCGAAAATAAGCCTATTTCTATATTATACTGTACACCATCAAGCTCGAAAATAAATATTTGTTATTTTTAAAGACATCACAACTTTTTCATCAAATGGGAAATTAACCTTTTGGGTTTATCTCTCTTTCAATGCTAAATTTACCTGAAGTGTACTAAATATAGGCTTTCTTATTTGCTTGGTTACAGTGTCGTTTTTTGGACACAATTGGTTAATGAAATAATAAATTAAAGGTTCAAAACCCTGTTAAGGCCCGGGCCGCACTGGTACTGCGACAGCGACGCGGCGGCGATTTCGTGAAAACAAACTTATGTAAACATATGTTGGTGGCCGCACTGCAGAAACGACAAGCGAAATGTATTTGTTGATATTGTAAAGACATTTCAAATGTTCTACAAGTAATGAGGGTGTCTGCATTAAATAAAATTATTCAGCGACCCGCAACGACGACACTTGAATTTCATGCGACGACGATTTGTCACGATTTTTAACAAAATATGAGTGATGCACTTGACAGGCCGCACTGCCCTGTCATTCAATGATACGGTTGTTTTCTGACAATGTCTGTTCAAAATATTAAAGAATTCATTCAAGCTAGATAGCCTATTTGGATGCCAAAACATTCATGGATACAGATGCTGGAATTCTCCGTATTGAGTTCGATCTTGATTTAATTCATGTACCCAATTTTTTTTAAATTAAGATAGGAATTTTCGAAGCGATACATATTACACGGGTCAGATAGATCCATAGTAAAACGTACGTGCGCCTTTTATAACAACACAAACGTGTATTTTCATAGATAATACACTTAAACTAGCTATTTCTATTCCTCGACTCTTCGTCAGCGCGGTCGCTACTGATCGCCTAACCTTCCCGGTGCGGCCACCCATTAAGCAACGTAGCGGCGTTTCGCTGACTTCTCGCTCTTCGCTTTTGAATGCGGCCACGTATTTTTTCGTCGTAGCGTCGCCGCCGCGTCGCCTTCACCGCACCAGTCGGCGCCGGCCTAAGAGTTAGTAACTGACAAACGTGTACAGAAGGGTTCTTCCCCTTGTGTCTGTGTGTGCAAGTGACATGTGCGAATACCGTACAAAAAAGAAATTAGTAATCTCTGCCTACACTTCTATCTTAAAGATGACAGTAATTGTATAGTTTTATGTAATCCTTAATTCAGATGGCTTTTTATCTTAATGGCCACGAAATGTACTAACAATCATGAAAAAAAGTTTAAAATACACGCAAAAACTCCTTTATTTTTCGAATCATTGGATTCGAACCATCTTACATACTAGTGCATTAAACTCAATACAAAAAAATATAATCATTAGAATAGGAACGGTAAGACGTTTACGTGAGTGCAATTTTAAGATAAATATAACTTGCGTGTTTTACTAGTACGAAACATTGATAACCCACGTCATATTTAAGTATGAATCAGAGATCTTGTATGTGTTTATGTTTGATCTTGTTTGCATGTATTTTATAATTTATTTTCATTACTTTATGATCTACTTTCTTTTACAATGTTATAGTCTTTGAATTTTATTTCTACGTTTAACATTACAATTTTGAGTATACGTTTATAAAGTTCTGTCACTTAAAGAGTACTATTTTACAAATAGGTCAGTATTTCTCTGATACATTTTATCTGATTTTGTACATTCCATGCAGGGCAGATACAGTTACACTATTATATAACAAATTTTGTCAACCACACTTGTATTCCTACTTTATATGTCCAAACTGAAATGTCCACGAATGTCACGTGAGATATTACAGAAAGTTGACAGTACGGGTATATCAACAGTCTTAAGATTCACAATTTCGACTATTCAGCCTTTCGAATCTGGTAGCGGTTTCTACTCTCATATGTAAATGGTTGGTCGTACTACAATTATGATCCAATGCATTTGCTTGGTTTACCGCTCATTTTCTCCTATGGCCCATTTTTATATATTTTCTACCTTGGAAACTTTCCCTTCTTCTCTAAGTTAAGCTTGGCGTTCTATTCTTTTACTTTTACTATAACTAGTCTTCTTTTTTTGTTTTATTATAATTTATATATTTATTTTCATAATCCTTCCTAACCTCAGTTTCGGACTGCTGCTACAAATTGACTTCTGGTAATTGGGCCAGTTACTGACGAAAATGGCTCCAGTTATCGTTAATACTTCCTATATATTTTTCTTAGTTACGACTTTTAGCTCTTATAATTTTGCTATAGCTTTGTTATTGCTTTCTTACTAGTATCCTCGCTTCAGTCCTCCGCCAGGTCGAATCGTCTGTGGAAAAGTCGTAAAACCAACTAAGTTTTATTACAGCTTTTACCTCAGAATCTATTTAGATTCAGATCGCCAAGTGTCCCGTAGCTGTCTTTAACAATATGCGACGCTATCTCTTGCCAAGGCATCCCATTTTTTGCGAACAGGGAAATAACCATTAAATGTATTGTGGTCCGTTTTGTCTACTTTTGCAATGCGGCAATATCACAACTTGGAATTTCTCCTGCTAGCCAGGGTTCGTATTCGTTACGCATATGGGGACCTCCACAATGACTACAGACATTTCGTTTCCGAGCATAATCACCGGTTGTATCCATGATCAAGGCAGTGCGAGCACTGTACCAGCGGTGTCTGGTCCATTACTCGTATGCTTTGGAGTTCACTATAAACTTTTCCAGCTGCCGACAATGCTTGCCATACTTTTGGAGATACCTGAATGACCATAGCCTAATGTTTAAGGGTACGGACTTTCGAACACAAGCTCGTGGGTTGCAATCCTCCATTCGACTGTTGTGAAAAAAACTAGAGTGGATAAAGAAAACGAGAGGAAAAGGGAATTTGAAGGAAATGGGGCCTGCGACACCTCACTTTCCAGACTAAACATGGAAATGTAACCTCTCTAGTCGTCATCGGTCTTACCTCTGCTTCGCGCACGGGCGTGAACTACGATCGACGACGATGAGAGAGTCCTACGACCTCACAAAATATAAACTCTTTGAGATCGCACAGACGTGAAGTACAAATACGACCGTCGACGACGAGAGAGCTTTACGACCTCACAAGGCACGAACTAACATTATACGAGACGGTAGAGTCTGTCCATTCTTCAAACAGTTGCTGCTGCAAGCTGTACCACTATTCTGATCGCAGTTTAACCAATTTATTTGGATCCAGATGTTATATATCTATATATTCCCGTATTCAATAAGAATCAATCTTAGTGTTCTAAGTTTTATATAATAAAAATAAGCAATTTCCTATGTCAGATGGAAGCCTATACGACGAAAAAAATATTTCTTCAAATATATCAGATGACTATTTTATTATGCAGTTAACGCAATGAAATGTCATCTACGGCTCTTATTTATGTACCCCAAGCAATGTTTTCATCATAAAATCATATCTGGTACTGTAAGATGCATTTTACGGAAGATCATATCCAGGGAAGTAGGAAGGGGAGATAAGCTGTTTAGTACAAAGCCTAATCTCTTCAACGCAGGATGATAAAATCTTAAGAACCCTATGCTGCAAGGGCGCAGGATAAAAGAGAATCGTTTTTCATTTTTAACCAACACACGCGATATATAGTAGAAGAGACGCTGTACAATCGACCTTCGCCCATCTGATAACTAGATGAGACGTATTTTTTTTTCGAAATTTTATTGATTTGTAAAACACGCACATGATAGACTGCCATAAATTGTTATTTTCAAATGAGAAATTTCTAGTAAAAATATATATGTATACATATTGTGTATACAGACGAGGTGCCTCTACTAATCTACCTAATAACTATCCTAACTTACCTCTTTCGCTTCAATACATTCTGCACATCTATCAGTAAAATAGTATTAATGGATAATACCTGTTCAATATCTCCAACTCATGTCTAGGGATAAAACAATATGTAGTAAATTTATGGCAACGAAGAGATGCCCATCTAGCTCACTTCAACGTCGATGCCATTGCATAACTTAATTAAACCTTAAATTAAATATACCTAAAATTACTTAAATAACTTTCAGCACCAATGCATAGAGAGACAATATCGAAATACATATTTTCTTTTAGGTTTATTACCAAATAAATTAATCATTAAATTCGACAGCCAACGCGCTACAAACACTCACATATAAGTTATTTATATCTAAAACCATTATTATGTTAAGCGACTCTCGTTTCTTGTCCTAACTTATATGCAAGCATATTAGCTTATGGCGAAACTAGTTCTCGTATTAAAATCCTACCACTGCTATTCCATCACGGTAAATTGAACTTTATATATCAGTCATAAGATTGCTTTAAGTTTAACAGTTGGTGCTAGGACATATCTCTCCTTATAAGTTAAGATACTTTGAAGTGTAAAATATGAGTGCGAGTGCCGTGAAATGAGCTTTTTGGTTCCTGTCAGCCAACACAGCGACGTTCTTCTAAATAGACTGCTGAATATTTTAATAGATAATTTACTCTTATAAGATAATAAGATTTCAAATTGTTCTGAAAGCTCCAGTGGAGACGTATCATTAATA
Organism: Papilio glaucus; assembly: GCA_000931545.1. Classification (NCBI taxonomy): domain Eukaryota; kingdom Metazoa; phylum Arthropoda; class Insecta; order Lepidoptera; family Papilionidae; genus Papilio; species Papilio glaucus. The sequence goes on along the minus strand of JWHW01025485.1, from coordinate 52,729 downwards.
CATAACGTATGATGAGATGAGATGAGACATTGACGAACAATTTTAATATAATCCTGTAAGATAGTCATTTTGCTTTTAAGGACAGACTAATATTTCCAAATAGGTTTAAACTCCAAATAACTCAAGTGTTTTTCGACGAATAAGTCATAGAAGCAATGATCCGGGCGCTTATTGTAAATGCATACGTACTTTCATGAAGATTTAATTTTTAATTCGTTAGTCTATGCTGCTATGCTCGTTGCAATGGCGACAATTTGCCTAACTCTAACCCTTAGTATGTTCAATACTCACGCATATAAATTTCCTAGTGTAGAATGCATAACTTAGGCTAATTTCAATGGATATAATTATGCTCCCCAGTACATGGCAGGTAAATACAACGGTGTAGATGCGGGCGGCGCGACGTCTGCGGTACTCGTGGCCAGCCGAGCGTGATTCAGATAGCCCCGAGCTATGTCACCGCACCCGACGGCCTCTACCCAAATAATAATTCCGCATACATTACCTGTCGGCACCGTCGAAAGCGGACCTGTCTGCATGCAGACCCTGCGATGTGTGCAATTCAATTGTTACGAACGCCACTCGAATTTGATAGTCACCAAACGTAGTAGTAACGTGGGGAAATTCCACCCAAATAAACCGACGCACGCGATTTTTTTGGTAAATGCATATTCGAATGGTGGAATGATAGTCGTAGTACGTTACGTAGTACTTTAGTATGTAAACAAATGCCGTTCATTGTTTCCTAGTAATGGAATTTAGAAACAATTGAAAATATAACAGCAAAGATTCAATTATTTAATCCTACTAGCGGCCCGCCCAGGCTACGTATGGGTCATTTTTCTGCACAAACTTTTAACCATTAGAGGATGAATTCAAAAAATCCTTTTTAGTGCTCGTCTACGTAATAACATCTTACACATAATAACAAAAATCTTTATGTAATGCAACATGTCAAGTCTAGACCTAGTTGTTTGGGCTGTGCGTTCATATATATCAGTCCGTCAGTTTTTTCTTTTATACATAAAGATTTACTTTTATAATACTCTCAGTAACCGCTGCATCATCATGCGTTAGCTATAAGGTCAACGTCAGTTTGTCTCGATAATGAAAAGTAAAAAATATGCTACTTTATAAAGCCAAAGTAAAAACAGAAGAAACAAAACAAAATTTAAAAAAAAAACAGTGTAATTTCATCGCAACATATGGCAACGGAACAGTTTAACGCTTAACGATAATGCAATTGTAACAACTGCATTTGTAATTGCAGTTTCGAAACGACGTAATAATATTGTTAGTTCTCACAGCCCCCGTCCCCCGACCCCGCCCGGTGCAGTTCCGGCACTACATTAGCCTCGCCTGCATCGCTATCCACACTCTTTCTGCAGCCATTTCCTTTGGGAACTACTTTAATATTGGGTAAAATTTTAAAATAAAACGCAGCAAAGATATTGTACCACTGCAATATGCATCTTCCCAAATTAACTCTTTGTTTTACGTAGCTTAAGTTATTTTACTTCCCGCTTCAGTTATATCTGAAAAAAAGATACAACAAACTGTTGTGTTGCAGATGCGTTGCCTACCTTTAATGGACAGAAAAGTTATAATTCCTTTTCCTACTTATCCCATACCCGGTCACACCCTTCTTCCACTTCTGATCCTTTCAACAGAATCATCAAGGAGAAGAATTACGACTCCGGTACCTCACTCATCAGACAAAACGCAGAATACTTCTACTTCACACCCGTCTTCTGTGAGGTCGCGGTATTAGGTAGCGACGGCCCATTCGTGCAACAGATGTTGTAGTTGCGGGCTCTACCACTGTTAATGGTCAATTTCTCACGCTAACTAGTAGTAGGAAAACATTACTGGCTTTCGCAAATCCAGTGTGTTATATGACTATAATATTCTGCACTTGTACATATTTAAAATGCTAGATAGTAACATACTATAAATACTAATCGTCTACGGGCTTCTTGCAATGTAACAGAAAAAAATAACCACCATTGAATAACTTTTAACATAATATCTGAAAATACTATAAGGTTATGCTATATAGCAGAGAAGATCAATAAGATTATCGCTTTTTAACATCTGTTTTAAGATGTTATCAAGGAAGCACACGCCCGACTGCCGTTGCCGTGCAATCATTTGCATATAGCTTCTCCACTTGAAGGCTAAAGGAGGATCTTTTAGGGAAGTTCAACGTATTAAATTTAAATACTAATTTTCTGTATCTTATGTACTACTTTCGGCTCCCAAAATTAATATCCATTTTTATTTTTATATGCGGAGTTACAGAAATAACTGTTGTTCTGTGCGTAATTTAATATACGGAATACAAAGAAAGAGCAACTTGGTTAAATTTTATACGAGCTATAGCGTCGATTGATTCATAAATATATTAATTATTTTACAACTTTTTGCTGCTTCCAAATCTGGCAAATGCGCCGAGAATGTGCAGCTCACGAGGCGTTCGCACACTGCGCTCACGCCTCCCCCGCACAGTAGCTGCAATTGTTTGGTGCACCTCTTTAGCGCAACTCAGCAGCTTTTCGCAAACGGCTCGCGAGCGGCACAAAAGAATTAATGTAAATAGAGAGACAAGTTACCAATCTCTTCGACGTTCAACTACAATTGGCAAAAGAGGTAACGACTCTTATTCAGCAGTACACATCTTAGATATTAGTAAACTTTTTTAGATATTAGTAATATTCATATAACAAGCAGCTTCATCTACCTCTAGTATTATTTATTTTTTTAAAAGATATAAAAAATATGTAACAAAGCGTATACTGAAAATATATTGACAGTTAGGTTTCTGAAATACAATATCAACTCTCGCTTCAAAGTAATCGGTCTTCTTAAAAGATATGCTTTAGACCGGTTATAAACATAAAGTAATACTTTCTCGGATTTGTTAACATGCGCGCCCACAAGTCCTGACCGTATTCCTGCCAACCACAACTTGTCTGTGGAATCTAATCTCTGAGGTTAATACGGCATCGCTTGAATATTTAAGATTTTCCTATCCCACAGAAAGCAACAGCGAAAGGTTTGCGGTTACGATGTCGATCTTGCTTACTTACCGCCGAGGATTTAATAATAAATATTATTTTACTATCTATATATACATATATAAAAATGAATTGCTGTTCGTTAGGCACGCTTATTCTCTAAAACGGCGGAATTAATTTACGTTCCGTAAACAACGAAAATTCATTTTGAAATCGCCTAATCCATCATAGTGCGGACAAATTAGTAAAGTTTAGAGAAATAAAGTTGTTTGTCCGTATTGTAAGACATTGAAATTCAGCGAGCAATCTCTTCAATTGTATTGTGCAGTTGGAAATATGTAAGTACCGAAATCAGTGCCACCACTAGAACCACTATTAGTTTCTAGAAGTCCTTATACTTTCGTTTATTTCGTAATTATAGGTTTGCATTAAAAAATCTGATCTGAACAATACATTTATCTCTCTGGTGCGGTTATTGTCGACAGTTTGTCGACCTATGCAGAGGAAGGAGATTAAGAATCAGCTTATGGACAACGTCAAAGAGACGACGATTATCGAGAGAGAAAATCGTCTGAGTCGCATTTTCGCGTCTCTGATCTTTGTTTATTTACTTGCTGAAAATAAATGTCTACCTAATTTTGCATGAAAACTTCGCATTGATTTTTTTAAAAAACGATTAAAACGTTTGCGATTAATTTAAAAATGCACGGCGAGCGAAACCGCGGGTCACTGCTAGCATGTTATAAAATGCCCCACGTCCAACAGTGGACAAATATCGGCTTTAGATACGACGTCATATTATGAAATAAAGTACCCAAATCTGCGTCTGTTAGAACATACAAAACATTGTATGTTCTAACAGATACTACATAGACTACTTGTTGGTGCCCATACTGCTATAAAGAAATGTTATATCAAATTACGTTATAGCACGAAATACTTATCTATGCAGTATATTTAACTCAACTTTTATAAAATGGTACACAATGCATTCGCTTTTGGATCTTGAATGCGGCCGGCCGTGCCTAGAGCACCTGCGAACAGCGCACGACCGACGACCGCTCCTACAAGCGTATTGTTTAGCCATTCCCAGCGACAAAGGAAGGTGAGAACAAATGACTCCTTTTGTTTACGTCTACGCGCACGGCACTATAACGTTTACCATGCGGAAAATAGCTTTTGGTATTCGCATTTGAAGTGAGTGATTAGAATTCAAAATTTGTAGTGACAATATCTTCATCTCCAGATTAGTCAGTTAAACTCCCCGTAAGATGACAACTGATTTTTTATCGATATTTAAATTTTATAATATTTAAATACAGTTATGAGCGCAATTGTTTTAAGTAAAATTCAATAATATCAAAAAGAAGTGTAATTTAATGTAAAACAAACATACTGTAAATTTTCGCTAATTTAAATAGACTCTGTTTGGAGTTTACTAAGAAAAACTGTGTTTCGGAAACAATCAAATAATCTCAGCAAGATTTTTATTTAAAATCCCTCATTTTCCTGGAATCGTGTTTATTCTGTCCGTATATTACCGACGAAGCAGTACAGGCCCCTGCGGATCAATTTATTTTACTGCCAGTTCTGTCTATAAAAGACAGTAAACTGACAAATTCTCTTGAGAATCGACTAAATAATTTATGAAGTTGCAGATAAATACGTCGGTACATATTTGGGTTTTGCACAAAAAGCATGACTATTATTTTTGTAAAATTGATTCTTTTATTTCTTTTTTCTTCCCGTCATCCTCAAATGTGCACGTCTCACGCATCATAATATAACTCCGAGATGATAAAAGAAAAGAAAAAGTTATAAATGCGGCCGTGAAAAGCCAGATGTTGCAAGTTGCGAGATGTCTCCGAACATACGGGTAACACAAATTACTTCAATAAGCACGCATGATAGAGGACAGGGTGCCCGCGTAATGGCGAAATTCCATCTACCGTGAATGCGCTGCTGAATACAAAATTCGCATATACTCCAATTATAGGAAAACGATTTTGGTACAAATATTCTTGGCAAACTTGCAAATTTCGCCTCGAATCAGCCAAATATATTTATTTTGTTACGATCCCGATATGGGCCCACTACGAGTTCGTGACTTTCATTTTCCTGAAACGCCCACCGGCCAATGCAGGAAGCGGACGAAGCAAATGGACTACAATGCTACGGGGAATAATTCAAAATTATTGGACAATAACCTGCATGTAATAGATGTATAACCAGAAAAAACTCATTCGCATGTTCCTTTATAAAAAAAGAATATTTTAATTTTTTATAGTCACATTAGACTATAATTATTTATTTATTTACAAGAGACTCACAGAAAGAAAAGATAAAATATAATATGGTACGATAAAATATATAAATAAATAATAATGTTTCCTGTGAACTGTCTCACTGAAAACAATTTAGATTGAATAACTCTAACGGCACTCAATGCTGAAGAAGACTAAGACAGAAGTTAGAAAGAATACAAATGAAACCTATAAAAGTGTTTGGATGAACCAGTTTCGAATACGGAGACGCTGGACAAAGCCTGCTAAAAGCCTATATTTCTAGTTGCATCCATATTTTTAATATTTATTTAATTGTCAATATAATTTTTATGATTTTTTTCTACTTTATGTAACACAATGAAAAAAAAACAATAAAAGACGGAGCCTGAGATACATCTGAAAAATGGATTTTAGAAAAATTTAATAATGTATTCTATTAACCAACTTTAAAGTAGTTGAATTATATTTGATTGCTTTCATGCTAAAGGAAAACGAATTACATCCACTTTTGTTAAAACAAACGTACAAACATTACTACATCAGAAATTACGGGTTGGTTCAAAATTAAAGTTATAAAATTGTTTATGTTGACAGCCCTTGCGTATTGCCGGCGTGAATATCTTATTGTGGGTACAGAGTAACCCGGCTCTCATAAAATTGGTTACGATGGATGTCACGTGCATGAAACACGTACGGCGCGCCTCTGCCCATTCTGCCCAAAAACGAGTTGTAATTTTAATTAAAATACCATAACTTTCCAGCCCTCGGAACTTGTTATTGCTTATAAATGTATGGGTTACGTAATGTAAGCTTATAAAACAAATATTTTCAGCCATTAATAAATTTGAGAAAAGTATTTTCGCATCTCACGAATATGAAACGATGCTTATAGTATGGGAGCCCAAGTGGGGATTTCTGTACATGTTCGAGTACCTCAGATTTTCATATACGGAGTATCTTGGACCCTGTAAGTACCCCACACCAAAAATCAGTCATCCATGTATAGCTGCGAGTTTAGGATAGCCCATTGAGTTTGTAAAAAAAATCGATCATCGGACAAATTCGAGCGCGTCAGTTCTAATCTTTAAAATCCATGACCTCCAGTCCTCATGACGCTTGAGGATGTACAGGTTAATCCGCATTCTCTGTCTATATCTAATAGTAAATGAACTACTACTATTAGATAGTTCCATTACTTTTAGTGTTTTTAAGCCTCTACATGCGCGTTAGGCAATTTTCTGGGAGTAAAATCTTATATTACATGGCTTTTAAAGTTTTGAATTGCTAATGGTGTCTAAGAAACAGAAATAAGGCTCACAATTTAATATAAAGTCCAAAGAAAAGAAAAACTTAAATAATATACAATTCTTTATGATATATAACATAAATAAATTTATTACCAATCACGTTGAAATATTGTAAGTAAATATTCGCCGCTCTATAATCAATCTCTATAATCAATCTTCTG
>JWHW01025485.1:19585-44914 GCA_000931545.1 Papilio glaucus | reverse complement strand
TGCGCGTTAGGCAATTTTCTGGGAGTAAAATCTTATATTACATCGCTACAAGTTTTTGAATTGCTAATGGTGTCTAAGAAACAGAAATAAGGCTCACAATTTAATATAAAGTCCAAAGAAAAGAAAACTTGAATAATATACAATTCTTTATGATATATAACATAAATAAATTTATTACCAATCTCGATGAAATATTGTAAGTAAATATTCGCCGCTCTATAATCATTCTTCTGTGTCAAATTAGAAACTGTTGCATGTCCAAGAACACGGTCTTCCAGTTCTCTTATCTATTAAAATAACTACTGAGCATTCGCCTTAGTATTACTACTAAGCAATTTATTCATGTAGCCTAATTACGTTGTTAATATTAAACCTGATATATCGCCCATTATGATCGTTAATTAAGAAATACATCAAAAAGTAGAAATTTATACAAGAATGAACACATTCATTCCGAATCAAAACCTGGTTAATGACGAACGTATTGAAACTCAATATGGTTTTGATGTTAATATCTTTCGTCTCGTTTTCCTGCTATCTGTGGGAGTGAAGTCGTGAAAAGGGACGGAAGTGTATAACAAGAATCCGTGGAAGCGCGCGTTATTTGATTTGACCAATGAGCGTGCGCGGTGCAAAAGTTGACCGTCAGATGTTACCAACCTAATTTCCAAAAGATTTATATAAAATGTTACTGTTGCTACCATGATGTGATATCAGATGTTACACGTTATATGCGACTACGCTAAGGCTAGCTCGTTTTTTAATGTTACTACTTACTATCTACTTTCTCTATTTTCTTAATAGGCGGCAAAACACACCGCTTACATTTGGATGTTCATAGGGATACCGTTTAACATCAAGCGACCCGCAGGTTGTTTCTAAACTTAGAGTATAAAACCCTGTCAGACCACTCCTCTATTAATCTGTTATCTACTTAGAAGACGTCCTGCACTGTGAGTTTTCCACTACGAACAAATATGCAGATTTATTTGACTCTCCTACTTATATTACTTAAGAATTAATAACTGTTATTTCAAAAAAATAAACAAGGAATAGAAAATCACAAGTTCACTTTATCTCTATGTTAACCTACTTAATGAATTGGAGCGCAGGTAAGTCGGTGGGCAATACGAGTTAGACAGTTAGACAGCGCGAGCCGCGAGCCAGACAGAACGAGCCAGACAGAAAGAGCCAACCATAGCGAGTGTTCCCAGCATTGCGGACTCGCGGCACGTGCGGATTCCGACACTTGGCACGGCTCTGCACATCCGCGGCACTCCGCCGCGCTTTCGCTCTAATACAAGTTTTAACTTTTAATTACGCCTCTGCAAACTTACCGACGGACGTTGTAAAATCTTAATTTGAAGAAAATCCTCGATGATTAAGTAAATACGAAGATGTCTGAGTTGTCAATTATCAGTTCTCTTACTTTTAAATTGTATGTTTCAACGCATTTTGTGTAGGTCCAACTTATGTTAACTTCTTACATTCTTATGCGGAAAATATCGCTTGCTGTGTGTTTACGCCTGTCGTATTTCGATAGGCATATTTATAGCACGGGAGCCAACCATGCTAAACTTGTACATCCTCGAGCGTCATGGTTAGCTAACTTATCTTCAAAATCCGGGAGTTATTGGATTTTAAAGATTAGCTGGTGAAAAGAAAAAATGGTTATATGACATTTTTACTTTTAGCGGTGGGGAAAGGCTCTTAGTTAGAAAGGGCTTATCGTTAGTCGATATTAGTATGTAAACAATGTCTTAATCTGGCATTGGAGTTGTACGATGATTTTTTTTTTTACAAATTTAATGAGCTATCCTAAGCGCGCGGACCTCTACGTAGATGACTGACTTGCGGTGTAGAGTACTTAACAGAGTCCAAGGTACCGCCGATATGTAAACCAGAAGCGCTCGAGGATGTACAGAAATCCCCGCTTTAGCTCCAGTACCATTACAATTTATTATATTTAGAATCTGTTAACTGTTATATGGTTATCACATCCTATGACTTCTAATTTACTTTAAATAATTTTCAATGGCATGAGATATATTTAAAAATATAAAAAAATAAGTATAAAAACAATTCTGATTATAAATGGACAAAACATTTCGTACCCGCTACCTCAATAAAAATAAAACAGAATTCCTTCTTCCGTAATTATTTAAACTCGAAGCATTATCTCGCCGACAAAATAATCAAATAAACGTAAACTCTTTCCTTAAAGAATCCGTTTGATCAAATAATCAGTGTTTCTCCGAGTGAGACGCAATCATAGCGGCAGCAATGAGAACAAAACTGACAAATATAAATAAAAGAGCGCCGAGGTCCAAGTCGGGCAATTTCTGCTGCGATAGAACGGGGAAGGAGCGATATTTAAATTGAATACGCCGTAAATAAATGCTAAATGAGACAAAGGACTGTGAGAGAATTTGCAATCTAAACACGAATAAAAGGAGTAATGTATCTTTAATGAAAACGGCTGAGAGTCGCCGGTCGCCGGTGGCCGCGCCGCCGCTACCGCGCTCCACATTCTACCGCACCTACTTCCTATTATTACAATTGGATCTGGTTCCATTTATTTTTTAAATACAAAAGTGAATAGCGTTATATGTTTAGGTTAGGGTACGGACTCCGAAACCTAACATCGTGGGTTTGAATCCGCGACTTTCATCTTTTTGATGTAAACCATCTTCTAGCACAAGTTTTAAACTTTGTTGATTTGGTTAAAAGTAATGGTAGTAAACTATTCATACAATTTCCGAAGAGGGTTGGCGTCAGGCAGGCCGTAAAAAGCCGTAAAAACTTTATCCAAAACCTATACAATATGACTACGATCATTCTGTGCCGACCCCAGATAACGTGGAAAAGGGCACGGAGATGTTCAAACTATTCAAATAAAATTTAATTTTTACACCTCCCACTACATATGTTATCTATTTGAATTGAAGTTGAGTCACGTGATAAAAAACTTAAGTGTCAACAATTTTGAGCCAGTAATAGAAGTACAGAAAAACATATTGGCTAGTGGTATATACTAAAGTATGAAGAGTATAACCTCCCGTAAAATGAAACGATCAACTGATTAAGGTTGTGGAAGTGCCCTGAATGACGGCCGAAGGAGGAAGCGTTGTTCGCAAATATTTTTAAACAAAAACAAAATACACATATAAAGTTAAAATAAATGAATGTTATGAAACTTTTTACTTATTACAAGTTAAGCGCGCAAACCTTGCCGTTTTCCCACCTATGTGGGGTCGGCAGTGTACTTACTTATCTTCCATAGAGGAACGGCCGTCATATCTGAATCCACGCCCTTCATACGCATATCATCGTTCACATCATCCATCCATACTTTCTTCGATCTTCCTCAACCCTTGTATCCCCGTTGTGTGCCCTTCATCATTCCGCATAACATGCCCATACCACGCTAATCTCTTGCTTTAATCTCTCTGTCACTCATATTATTATTTACATTATTATACTAATGTACCCAATCTGAATTTTATCCATTCCCGTCACACCACAGATCCATCTTAACATCCGCATCTCGACGACATGCAATGACCTTTCATACGAACCTTTACTGGCCCAACACTCAGATCCGTAGAAAATACGTCACACTTGCGACTCACTTATAGATAGAATTATATTTATTTTATTCATACCAGAACAAATTCTCAACTATAATTCTCCACGTATACAGCGATTTCGCATATGCGCAACCAGCAGGTCGTAAAACATTACAGTTGTAATATTAATTAAGGTTAAAAACAATATGCGGGCAGTGATAGCTTAGCATCCGGGCACTATTTATTTCTGATAGACTTCCAAACCGGATAACACCAATAGCTTCTAGACATATAAATATTTTAGTTATGTTTCATTAATCTATAAAAACAAATTGTAGCATTAATATTACTTCAATGTTGAAAAATATAGTTTACGTTCAATAAAAATACATTCAACCGCTCTCATAAAATTAATTGTTTATGTGTTTGTGGCAATCTGTTTCAAAAATGTACGATAAGTTACGTATTTTATATGTAACTTTTATTCTATAATGCATAATCACCAGCTATTAAGAACCACACAAAGGAACAGAAGAAAAACGGACATTTGTTTGAATCAAGCGACATGACGACAATAATAGAAAATATAAGGCAATTTAAAATTTATTGGTATATATTGATGTGGCCTTCAGTGTCATAAAATTTTTAATTATTATACACACAAATGAATGTGATTAAAGTTTAGTTACTCTTTGAAAGATCCTATCTGGAGATGCTGGAGATGTTCGATTTCCAGAAGAGCCCAAAATATGTATTTTTCAAGTGTTTGTGATCTTCCTGTCATATTAACGACCGCAGCGAAAATTTTTAAAAGTGTGCCTTTAAACTCATATAAAATGTAAATTAGTAATAATCTCTTTCTATCAATGAGAACAACATTTTTTGTATTTTTAACAATATATACCAATAAATATTCGTTTAAATTGTAATTGCAAATATTAAGAATTCTTAAGAAAATGTAGAAAAAAAATATATTAGAAAATGACTTTAGAAATACTCCTCCAAATGTATTAAATATAATGTACGCGGAGGTACGTCGGGTTGCCCGTAGAATTTATAGCCTGTCCCATCAGGACGTAGAGCGGCGCCTCTCCCGGTATCCCGGCGATCCCGCTGCGGGAGTCAACCGGGGAAGTTCCGACAGACTTCTCAACGTCACTAACTAGTTGGGACGTATTTTAATGCAGCCGTTGCAACAATACAAACAGCGCCAACTATTAAAACTATGATTTTAAGATGTCTAACAATATCGCACCTTACCTTGTTATAATATGTACTTGGTTTCTCTGAAATATTCTGTATTGCACATTTTCCTTAACCGGTTCCCTCCCTCTCTCGTCCAGAACAATCGAATTTCTTTTTATATAATCACTTAAAATACTCGATACTCCTACTGCCTAAGTAGTTGAGCCCCAATGTTTCGAGATCCTTTACTATCAATATATATATGAATATTCAAAGCAATATTTTCAATAATATTAAATCACGTTTCTTTGATTAAAGCCAGATTTAGGAATAGTTCTGAAAGTTTATAAATGAGTGGAAAAATGGAACAAAGAATAATCGTACCACTTTCTAGCTTATAAAGCAATAAACACACAAAGAGCCTACTATAAAAATCGATTTTTTTTTAAATTAAATTATTTCAACACACAAATTTCAAAACGCAAAACGCACTCAGAGTTTAGAAGGCTTTCAGTGGAGCCGGCCGTTTAGCAAAGTTTAAGTAGCAGCGCGCGCGGCCGCATCGCAGTGTACGCGTTACATTGCTCGCTCTCTGCATGTTTAATCCATCCCAAATAAATAAAGTACAAACGTCTCTCGTATCACTATAAATCCTCGACGTAGATGTTACTTATTTTAGCCGCAGAGCGCACTTTCCAACTAAACATTTTAATAGCTACATGGTATTTGCATTCTGTCTCTGGCTTTGCGCACATTCGTATTTGTGCGAGTGTTGCCTGAAAAGGGAGTTCTTATTTACAGACAAAAATCACAACTAGAAGGTTAAAAAATATGAAATACTTCATGAATTTAAATATCCATATTTCCATATATAATTATTATATATTCCATATAATAATTATCCTTATTTTTATAATAAATATTAAAACTAAGCCATGACACCTTCTAATGAACAAGGTACGTGTCATAATGATCATGTCTTACAACAAGATCTATTTGCTAGTATAAGTTTCCGCCAGACTTTATATCCAGAAGAACGGAAGCATTGCACATACTTTTTATAAAGTCTGTCAAAAAGGATCTTCTTTTTATGCCGTTTTATCTTACTTCGCCCACATCTCTGAATATTTTTGCATATATTACTATACACTGGTAACATATACTCTTTACATCACTATCACTGTACGTGAAACTTTAACGAACTCCACTTCGAAAACGAACAGTTATAGAGTAGTTACAACACAACCCAGTAGGTATCATAAAAAGGCTGCCGGCGTTCCCTTTAGAACATTGCGAACGTTTATCTATTAATAAAGCGGCCTATTTAGAACGCGGCGTATGTCTCAATCAATGTAAATGACATTTATACGTCTATATCGCACGTGATCACAATTTGTGCAGTATGAGATCACTTGGGAAGTTACAAATAACATACGATATGATACATTCAAGGGAGCCTGGGATATGCATTTCTAGATTTTCGTTCCGAAATACATTGGCATGGCATATACATATATGCATATAATCGCGTCAACAAACTACTCCGAATATCGGAGCTGCAACATGGTATCGGTGTCAATACCGCAGGGAATTCACCGCTGTGATTCTGCTTGAATTGTATCGACGGATTATTGTTTCTGATTGCATTTTGTTATTGTGGAAACTAGGGCAACAATATTGACACAACATATGTAATATTTTTTTATAGAATGTTTTAACTGCTTGGGAGCGAAACAAACATGTCGTTTGTAAGTTATGCGTCTATATACCTGTAGTTCAACTATATAAATATAACAAAGCAGAACAACGAGCTCGACAATTTCCCTAGCCTAGGGCAGTTTTTAATCGGAATGCATCGATGCGCCTTTTTGCCGATACGATACCGGTATTATTATCAAAATATCGGCAATATCGATACGCTTAGTGAATTTAAAATAAGAGTAAAGTAAATTAAATATAATGGAAATAGGATAAGTGAGGTTAACTTAGGCGATACCACACACTAAATAAAGCTTAGGGTTTCCCCGAACATGTTCGTCTCTCATTTGAGAAGTATTTTGAATATTTAAAAATACCGGTGTGTCGTTATATCACCGATGTCGGAAATCTTGAAGTATCGCAATCATCATCATCAATATATCAGTACCGGTTGCGCCCCTAGTTTTTAACACGGTACCACGGCATGTTTACTTCTGCTGCCATACGTATGTAAGTGTATAAGTGAGGGTATCTACCATCAATCAAATAAATATCCACGAACAATTTTTAAATAAATATATATAAATAAACGCTCACGCCCGTAACCCAGAGGGGTAGGCAGATTATGAATTTCCATTTGGCGCCTGGCACACCTCTCTCGCTTCTTCTACATCCATACATCTACGCATACAAGCGACGGTTACGGGTACTCCTTATATCGCCCTTCTTTAGTATGTTACTAATTTGATCGATATAAGTTCTCCTAGGACGTCCCCTATCAACTAATTTCAACACGAATTTGTTTCGTTACTCTCCCTTCATTCATCCTTTCAACATGCCCGAACCTCCGAAGCATACCTTTCTCATTTCTAGTCACAACACCTTAAATTTTTTCATTTTTACAAGATATCATCACAGATAACTTAAAATAAATTAACAATATCTAATTTACCTCCCTACCATTGGGTAATGATTTTTTGACACAAAAAACGAAAGTACGAAACACCCTCAAATATATTCAGCAAATGATTCAACTCTGTTAAAGTTTCACAGCACCTGTATATATTTATGTGACGCTAAAGTTACGAAGAAAAATCTTAAATTGAATTTGTGGGAACAGACAAGCGTCTTGCATTTGAATTAGGCATGAAACCTTTACTGATTGATTCAGTTTAAAAAATCAAACTGTTTTGGGATTCACGAGGAGACTTAGCGAAACGTCAACTAAAAAGAAAGTATATTCTGCGGGGATTTACATTTTCAGTTTAAGGTATTTTTATTATTTCGTGTTTGGGTTAGAGAAACAGTTCTTTAAGAAAATTAAATAAGCATTTCAATGACTTAAAACTTTTATTTTTACTTATTGTACAAAAAATTAAATGCTTTAAGGTAAACTGTCACTTTAGGAGTGATTTTAATTACCTTCACTAAATTTTAATAAAGTTAAGACGATAGGTACCGAATTCTTAAGTTCTTATTATGTGTTTTCAACACGGTGTCCGCGGGAATCGATTATAATCCAAAATTTCAGGACACCGCTTGTACTCGTCTTACAACAGACTACTTTTACTACATAACCACATCACCCATTAATATAAAAGAATATTAGTATAATGCTGCAGATAAAATTGCTTGAATTTAATTGATTACAACAATGTATTGATCGAGTAGAACACAAAGAACGATTTGCGATTATCATTTTAATGTTTTACTGTTTCTTCGGGCTACGACCGTCAGGAGTATAATAACAGACAATGTCTAATTCGCGCAAACTTAGACGCACATCGTACCAACACTAATCTGTTATTATCTTTCGCCTTGCATATTGAAAAAAATATTTCAGAGTTTAACAAATACATATTTTATCTGATAATCAATAATTTATCTAAGCTCGAAACGCAAAATTCGGAGCCCATCACGAGGCCATCAATTTGGATAATTGGGTAGTTATAATAAAGCTTCTTAATGAAGAGGAATTCGCCTTCACCGCGACGTTCATTTCAAGACGTCGTCAAATAAACTGCAGCGAGAAGTTTAATTTAAACGGCTGCGGGAGTGTGCGCAGGCGCCGCTGCATCGTCTCGCTAATTTGTCGGAACCGACATGTGCAATGCAAGCAATTATAATGTAGGCGACAGGACAAGCGTATTAAAATGAAACGGTCGAGAGAATTAGCAATCGTCGAGTAGGAGTACAAACAAAATACACAATTTAAATTGTTGTTCACTTTAAGTGTACCAAAAACAAGTGTTACAAAAATGGTAGTAGACAGTTTTGGTAAGTCAACCTAGGGACCGGATATATTATGGATAGTTTTTACTTATTACCCATGATTGCAAAAAATGACTACATCGATACTCACAACAGAGTCGGATAAAAAGCTTTATAAAAAACAACTCTGCCCAGCGACAGCAAACATTTAAAAATAAATCTCAAAATGGTTTCCAAAGTTCGAGTGATTGATTCCCGTATTCCAGGCGGGTTCTCTCTCCAGTTCCCTTTCAGAGTACATCGTAAAATGGCGTATGGACAATTTATTGGTCGAATGCTATTTAACCCATTCTGGTGTAGGCAGATTTACGACAGCGGTCCCTCACGAAAACGATTACGTCTTCACGGCCGAGCCTAACAAACAACTCAGTCGTGATGGACTGCCACAACATTCATGAAAAATGCGGATAAGCTCATCGGATCGGAGGAACGTGTTTAAAATGTATATACTAATTATAAAATTTATATATATGTATGTATAATATTCTTTTTATATCAAGAATACTTAATAACATTGCTATCGCTCAACGACCAATAATTTGCTAACATGAAGACTGTAGTAGTTGTATTAATAAAGAGCCATATACATATGTTCCAATGTCAGGCAATCTCATTATCTGTAGAGATTATATATTCTTAAAGAAGTGTGTTAACAATTATTTAAGAATTATGTTAATACTTCTATAATAAATTATTGAAAAAGTTGTCATGTTTTCACCAATCCAGATCATCTATGCAGAAATGACCAATAATTCTTTATGTTTCAACGAGTCTCTCTAAATTGTTTGGAAACTTTTTAATTACGAAAACTTACCTGAAACACTCTTGAGCCGACCGATTTCGTCAACGATGAATTTTATATTGTTTTGTCGTTTAAAACCAGCAAAAGCTATGTCCATAACTAATCCATTATCTAACGACTGTTCGATGCTCTGCTGACTGCCGGATACTTTTCGAAACCGAATTTGTGTACTTTATATCGAATTCGTTTAAATTCGTTACGCACGATATGTTTAAATATATAAAACTATTTATTTCGAAACCAGCTAATCAAAAGCCAATGACTTTTGTGTCCTCGATGACACGTGGGTGATGAGTGTCATCATCACCAAAAAAGATAACGTTGAAAGTATTGTTAAGTTGCAAATTTGTTACCGCTTGAATTAATTTTCATTTAAACCATGCCAACTTTAAAGTCAAAACTATATATTTTCATTTAAGCTCGGTCGCTACAGCTGTTTTGCAAATGTATCTGACTGAAGTGAAACCGACTGCTGACCAAAATACTGTGTAATTGTTATGATATAGTATATATAAATTGCCACACTTGTGACCTTTTAGTATTTTCTTTCTTTCTAAGTATAAGTTGAGTATCGGACTTAAATGGATAAAACGTTGTTATAGCTACGTAGTGCCACTCGTTGGGTAAGCTCACCGTACTTGGATAACCAGGCTAGATCAGTAAAATCATAAAATGTAATAGAACCCTGCGGAGAAGTATTTACTTATATTTTTGTTTTGCGAACCTTCGTCTTTGTCGTCTTTAAGGACTCTACAAGTCTACTATTGCACTTGCACACTCGAGTAAAGGCAGATGATAGGTTTTCTTATTTGTTCGTTTTCTTAATACTAGCAACCTCTTGACACCTTCAAGTTATTAATGGCAAAAATACTTAATAAAGTGAGTGTGAGTGAGTAGTGTTGAAAATGCCAAAATTCAACATTAATCCTGTATTTTAATCCATTAAAGATATCTACCTACGTCTGATCACTAACCAAATCTAGAACAAGTAGTTACAATAACTTAATATCCAAATATTACCCTCAATACAAAATTTCATAACGATTTCGTAATGAGGGTAATATTTATATCATAACAAAACACAGTAATTTAAGAAAAAAAAAGTATAAATTTCAAAACTCGTGCAATCTTGCTGGAGTCATACAAAAGCTTAAAAAGACAAAAGTAAACCTAAGGAAAGTCTCGAATAAAATAATAAAAAAGAAATTTCTCTTAACGTAAAACAGCAGACTGGAAAATCTTTCGTTTCAATATGAATAAAGGGGTACAAATTTATTTTCCACCGCAAAAGTATCTAACATACTTAAGTAGGAGCTCACGACGATTTAAAAAAAAAAATTTAGAGGTGTTTATGAGCTTCTACATCGAAATACAGTAAAATATGCGAAGAGACAGTATGCACGGTTGTCCCAAACTATCTAGGTAGTCATGAAAGCAATTTACTTGTTCTTTGTTCTGAAATTGGGTCGCACTTTAAATTTAATCTGATGTTTCAATCAAAGGATTTCACTAGCTTTTAATGTGTCTGTATGTATTTCTAATACAGTATTTTAAGAGAAGGCTCTTGCAATCAAACAGTTTAACCGATGTAAACTAACCGCTTCTGACTAACATTCGATGACCAGTAGTGTTATGACCAAGCTATCTATTTAAAAATATATCTTAAGTCAATTTGGTAACAAAACAAATTTTTATCGTATGATCTGTTAGGAAGGTCACCCACGACGATTTATTGTGAGCGACCGCCATTAGAGGACATTGTTACCAAATTTTTCGGTACTTTATCTTATGTGTGGTTGTCCTACTAATATTGTAAATGTCAAAGTTTGGCTGTTTGTTATTCAATCGCACAAAAACCGCTAAACGGATTTAGATGACATTTAGTACATAGATAGTTTGTTACCTGGATTATACAATCCAGGCGCGGCCCCTTGTACTCGCCCTTGTACGTCACGCAGTGTATACCGTGGGGAACGATGACCAATTTGTATTTTTATCTACTTAAACGAAGACCATTCAGTTACTGCTAGTTTAAAAATGATAAAGAAAGAATCATTTTGAAAATTTATCATTAGTCACCAATACCATTGCAAATCGGCAAACTATCCATATCCATCGACTATCATCACATACTATCTATCACTATCTACTATCATACCGATCATGACTACAGTCGACCCGTCCAGCATCGGAGTAGTTGCTAATTCGCGCGATTCCGATACTGCTTCCGAGCGTAGGAAGTCTAAATCGCGATAGCATCGATAGAATTTTTAAAACATGCGATTTTAATACTGCGACCGCCAAGACGCGACGCAGTATCAACAGTCGCAAAATCGCCGATCGCCGGTGCTAAAAGTAGCATATCTGCTGAGACCCTAAGTTTTCCGTATAACATGACTTTTACAAATAAAATAACTTTTTGATGCCTCGCGTGCAATTACTATTAATGTAAATTAATAAAAATATAAAATGGTGCTGATAAGGTTTACTCTTAGCTTCATGCATCTTCCATATTATTTTTTATCAAATAATAATTATATTTAATAATTAAAAAAATCCTATTCAAGGGCTGCGCGCCCCATACGTGATAAGTTAAATCGCATTCGCATTGATTCATGATGCTCGAAACACATAAAGTTTTGACTGGGACCTCGTTTGCCACTATCGAATGGAAATCAATTTTACGGATCAATTCCGTCGGCGGCGCGCCCGGTGAATTCCAGCCGTTGTGATGTGCCCAAGAATACAAGTTGCCCGATCGCTATTCCAAGAATACCCGGATACAAGGCGCGTTCGCTCGGACCGAGGCGCCTTATACCTAAATTAATTTTCTACTATGATCAGTCAGCCGTGATAAACGTGATATTGCTCCAATATCAAACTACAGTCTCACAAGCATCTTAATGATAATATTCACGATCTATGTATATAGTATGGAACGTTGTTAATGAACTTTAATTAAACTTAACTATAATAGTCATAAAGACAGCCTATTACATCTCAAGCTCAAGCAAATAAAAAAGTTACCACGCTCAAGTCATCTGTTTTCGCCAATTTCCGGATAAACAAAATAGTAGTTTCCAACTTATTATTAAAAAATATAAAATACACATCGTCCGGGAGATTGCAGATTTTAATGCAGAGCATACCAACTTCTATCAAATCTACACCGAATTATTTTGCCTCCGAAGTTATGTGTATTGGAGTTAATATAAACGCTAAAGGCGGCGGTTAAGCTGTGTATTTATCTAACGATCAGGGGTTTACGATTTCCATCAAACGTCGCGTCACAGAGCGCGTCGATGCGGCATCAATATCCCATCGCGTCCGTACATGACACATTCATTGGGTGCCATGCGACACGGGCGCACGCACTTCCCTGCTGATAGCTTTTTCATAATACCTTTGTATGTCGAAAGGATAAAAGCGAGATAATTACCAATATTATCCAAAATAATATCTTTAAGTTGTACCAAATGATGTCAACTGCGTCCTCAAAGACAATCGTAGGACACTCACTTTATGTACGAATAGCTCGAACGTGATGAAAACATGAAAACCCAGAATTCTCTAGAAGCTTTCGAGGTATGGTGTTGCATTAACTTGATACATATCATTTCAATGTGCGAGTACTCTAGCGCGTCAGAAAGAACCGCGATTTTGCATACAAGAGAAGAGTCGCTTACTCAGGTTTAGGTCATGTCTTGCGACACAGGTAATAAGAACTTCAAATTCTTGGATTGGATGGATTCTTAGAAATCCATCAAATAATCGAAAAAACAAGTTCGCTGAGCTAATTAATATACAGAATTAAAAATAATAAAATTCCTAAATAGAACTAACATTAAAAAAAATATAAAATTCCCAAATAGAACTAATAATTCATTTCGCTTTTGCATTTCAAAAAAGAATAGAAACGTGATTTATTCCCAACCCCGATTAATATATGTATGTGACGTTTGTGATTTATCTTTGTATATTTTATCAAAAACAATCAAAAATAATCAGTAGTTCCGACGGCGCGCGGCGAGCGGCGAGCGGCGAGCGGCGAGCGGCGCGCGGCGACGGAAGTGAGGTCTCGCTGATTAATGAACTGGCTTCACCGACTTCAAAATGAACCCTATTACTTAACGAACTTATCGTCTGAAGAAAGAAAACAATCTAATTGCCGACTTTTAGCCGCGCGAGAGCTTTCAAAATGATTGTTATTATTAGCGCCGTTCTATATTGTAATTTTATGACGTTGAAATCTTTGCCGCTTTTTAATTTGTTAGATTATAGAATCTCTTGTGCGGTGTAGGAATCTGCGGAAGATTTCATGACTAAATGCCTTAGTTACGGGGTAACCAGAGAAACAAAAAATAATAACGTCTAACTAACAAATATTTTAACAGTAGGCATTTCTATAAGAAAAAATAATGTCTTCTAAATTATATGACCTACGTTCCAGGCAAAGTAAGTTTGGTAAAAATTAGTTGTCCGGAAATATAGTATCACCAGCATTAAATCTGTGACATCGCTATAACCTCTCATCAAATACCAAGCAACGGCTACAATTCTATTTTTGTAAGTTCCTTACGATATCATTGGCTTTATAGTATAGGTTAAATAAGATCTAATTGAACTCACTGTTTGTTCGTACATGTGACGTCACGGATAGCGACTTATTATCTTTAATTACCGTAGTAAATTAAAAGCCGGTCATTATGCCAGTGTCATTAAGTAAAGTACATAGCAAACTTTGAATTATACAATTCGGGTATAATAAGCCATACAATTTTTCTCCTACTTCACAATAGGAGCATTAGCATTTCACAATATAATTCTGCGGACGCGTTCTTTGTCTCCACGGAATGCTTATTTCTTTTACATTCTTTTAGTCCTTAGAACTGTTTGTTTAAATTCCACTCATTTAAAATAAAAACGATTTTTTATGAGATAGAATAAAACAATATAAATTGAAGTGGCAAATATAGAATACAGGTCGTTAGAGCCAACGACTCAGCGCATCCCACAATACGGATGGATGGATCTTTTTGGATCAGCTCAGGATTATCTTTGTGACAAACCTTGGACGGCCCAACAGTGGACGGCCTAACAGTGGATGACCAGTAGTCGATGACGATGATATAAAACAAGAAATTACAAAAGTAAAAGTAAATCTTTTTAAAATAAAATCGTATCGTATTGGAACTGGTCGTATGAGACTAATATCGACTTATTGATGTCGTATAAAAAGAATGCTATTAAGAGATAACCAATGGATTTCCGTTATCTCTGCCTACCTGTATATGTCTATGTTACGAGCTTTTATTATTTAAACACGAAGCATAAACATAAAGAGTAAAAAGTTGATTGTTGCTTGTTTATATTTTTAATAATTCCGTTGGAGTTACCGAGCCCGTAATATACTGCAAGTGGGATACGAACGTTTATTTATACAGCAGTAAGTATTGAAAGCTTGTGTTTCAATTCCCGAGCCGTCAGCCTTATTAAAACTAACATTACAGGTTTATTTATCGCTTCGAATTTGTTAGTGCTTAACATCTCGCTGTTAATGTTGGGAGTTTCACTAACACCACAGATTTACACCTATAATTTATAATACTGACATCAAACTTAATAGACCAAATAATTTTAATTTATGTCCAATCAAAATTTCTAAAAAATATGCGTGTGATTTTTTAAAACTACAAATATTTCTTTTAGTCAGTTCCCAGTTTGCGGTGTAACGATCACCTTGTGACATTGACGTCTGAATCTTGATTATATGAGATATATCAATAAAAAGAGCGTAGTCTGGCAATCTCGATTAAGTTTAATGATCAAATAATTGCATACTTTTCGATTTTTAATGGCGTCTTTTACTAATTTTTTTTTCAAAATTTACCATACTGGGTGGTCTTTCTCTCGCTTCGGAGTAAGCGTGTCGAATCCCTTACGGCGTTGTCTGGTCACTTTTTTGAAAATTTAAAAATGTAATGGATAAAGTAATTTCTTGACCACTGAGATGTCCATTATCTGACTATTTTACTGTAGGCTTCATCAGAATATGATTAAACGTCTTATGTTTTCTTTTACTTTTGTATGAATAAACCAAAATACCTAACTAGATCGTAATAGGTTATTTCTACCACTATAACGGTCACAAACTTTCCCTCTTTTAATAATCTCATAATAACTTAAAAGACATACAGAAGGACTTAATCAATATAACTATACTATAAATAGATCTAAGAGACAATGGATAACAATAAAACATAAAATAAAATCACTGTGTTAACATCAATTTGCAAATTTACTTTTGAATTACGCATCACGTTATATGCAAAGAAACAACGGAATACGAAAGCTTAACGACATTAAAGAGTTAATATTAAGCGAGCCATTGTTTCAATGAATAACACTATGCATAAATTAAGTACAATGTATTCATTACTTAAGATAAATCATTGTTTTGATCATATACTGATTGCACAAGTACGTTGAACCGTGAATCACGCGGCGGTAACTCCGCACCAACGATTCAGCGGTAAGAATTCCTTTAACACATTGCGAAATCACAAGTCGATTGTGAGATTGATTTGTGAAACATCACTTTTTGGTTTTAGCAAATCAGTTGCATTATTTTTCTTAAAACTCAAGTCAGTCTTAACCTCGAACCGGTAAATGACTTCTACGTTTGTTCTTTTTATTACGTCATTAGTATCAGATACTGTTCAATCACAAAGCATAAAGAGATGTATTTAAGAAATACTTTATATAAATCAATAAAATAATCTTTAAATTTTATGTTTCAGTTTAAAACTAGTTTTAATACGGTCGTTTTATATCATTCTAAAAAGTTTATTGTTCCTATTTATGTTATGGTGCATTAAAATACACATGGACGTTGTAGGAATTTATCCCAACCAACCAGATGGTAAAATCAATAACTTTTTCAATCCATAAGCAAGTTTTTCTTGTACTCGCTATGTATTGTGATCTTTTTTTAAGGATATATATGCACATACTTCGAAGTGACTTAATAATAGTTCTCTTAGGAATATTTTGCATTAGTAAGTTCTTATTTTGTATTTACCAACTTCAAAACTCTAAAAATAATTTAAATCAGTCGATTTTTCATCGTCCTCTCTCCATCGCTTATTCTTTTCCTTTTCCTTACCCACCCATAACATTAGGTTAACCGGTTGCTTCTTTGCCACCTTCACATAAAAATAACATAAAATTAATTCGATTCAATGAAGCTTATTCGATGAAGTTTAACGAGAGTGGATATTAGAGCGTAGAGAGGAACCGCGTGGGGCGACGCGGTGCAGTTGGCCGCGCACCAATATTTATCAAAGGCAGATTTATGTGCCGCTGCGACGAAGGCTGCGATGCTATCGCCGACCTCTGCCACGCCGCGCCAAGCCGCCAAGCCTCGTATTGTTCTTCCATTGCAATTGAATACAGCACCGGACAATGTCAAAGTACTACGAGTGAGTAACGAGTGGCAAAGGTAATCTAATTAGCCAAATCAATACTTTACAGACACCTGCATATACGTATAACAATACATAAATATACATACATGTATATTTGTAATGTGAGCAATAAAGTGTTTATCTATCTATCTATCTATCTACATGTATCTGAAATTATTTGTATATGTTTTCTTTATTTGTCTAAGATCGATACATTGAAATTAACATTGCAAATTACATTGCGGTTTACTTTAATTCGTTTAGTAGATATCTAAATTTATTTTTGAAATTTATAATGATTTAAATATTTGGGACTAATCGAGACAGGTATACCGGGACCGCGGTAAATGGAAATTTGTTATTTCTTCCTACCCCTCTATTTTACGGGCGAGAATTGTTATTGATTTAGATAAGTGTTACATATGTAATACTTTAAAAACAAAATTACAGTTTATACTTTCCCCCATTTAAGCATGTTTAAAAAGCATGGCATTGTGCAACAATTTTTATTTAAATTCAGAAAAATTAAGAATAATTGATATTACTAATTTGTTGGTAACGATTTTTTTTTAAGTTTACAAAGTTATGTTCATGTTTTAAATTTATTGATAAGTTAATGACTTATCAATAAATTTCATCAAATCAAACAAATAGAAGGATGAAGTCGAAAGGAAATACAAAATATTTCGTTGCAGTCAAGCGCTGCACTCCACACACAGTCATATTTTAACCAAACGAACGTCTTCACGCTCCTATGAACTAGAAAATAAATGGATACACAATTTTTCGTGTTTCGCTGGGGCGTTAAATTATGCGTTTATCATTTAGGGATGTTTACAAAGAGTCTCCCGCGGGATAAAATTGAAACAGCTGGAGCGTTGCCAGGCGGGAGGCGACACGCAATAATGCCATTTTATGTGCACTACCAGCCTATATTTCTATTTAAACGAAATTAAATAAGCGACATATTTATGAATTTTCATTACTGTCATTTAACAGCACTTTTGTTTAAGTGTTGTTTTTAATAAAACAAGGGTATGTAACGAGTTCTGTATAACTAAATGATAAGTTACGACTCCATACATGTTGTAATTCGATCGTGGAAACGGCATAGAATTTAATTAACATTTTCTTTACGCATTTATAGTGCGACTCATGTGAAATGAAGACAACCCGCTCCACTTTTGTCTAAGCTCCTTGCATCATTTTACAATTAGCGACAAATCTTATCCTATAACATATAGCTAAAGCTATATTTGTTAGCCTAGTTAGATTATTTCACTTTTATCTACACAGTACAATCATGGTGCTATGACGTCATCGGACTCGTGTTATTTTGCGCGAGTGTACTACTCGTATGCACATACATCGAAAGTATAACAATATCATATAATTTATTTTGTAGTAAGAGTTCCATTTTAAATTGTAAGCAGTTTATTTTATTCAATTACATTAGGTACAAACGTCTCCACTTTAATTTCTGAACATAATTTGACTGTCGCCTTCATCACAAATCTCTGTAACCCTCTTAATTTTCTCGAAACGTTGTGCGTTTATAATAACATAAATAACATTTCAATGTTTACAAACGCTATCATTAAAATGAAATTGTTATGATATTCTTATATGAAATTAAGAACATAATTTTGAAATATTGCCACCGCACAGAATATCGAGAGCAAGACGCGATGCTGCGTCAAATTATGTACTTAGAAATAATCGGTTTGTCAATGAACGGCTAGTCTATTGCTAGAAATTGTTATTGATTTTTAGCAACATTGTTTAAGAATCTGATCACCGACAGTTAAACACTCATTACGCTGATTTACGTTGATATTTACTTTTTAATTTAAATGCAAACAATGCAACATATCCGAACACGAATAATCAGTAATAAGAGATGAACTTCGCGTTAAATTGATCATCGATAAAAAAAAAAATAATACATAAAAAAATCATGAACCGAAGTAATAAACTGTAATTTCGCATGTAACACACCAAATAGCGTAAACCTATTTGTCTCGTGACATCGTAGCGTTTACCGGCAAGATATCGCTGGCTCTATCATTTCCGTTTGATTACCGCGATCGCACCGCGGCGAGACAGAATATCAAAAAATAAGAAGCGAATACGAAGCGGGTTCGGTAGCAGGGCCAATTGTCAGACGAAAGTGCCTCCGTTGATACACAGAAATAACTCGCGACGCGGTACCGCGAATTGGAAATAAACTCGGGCTGGGCTTCAAATGTCGGCATGAAATTTTAAGCTTGGACATTTGCAATCGTACGGTGGTTACTTGACATTTTCTATGCGATCTCGCTCCACTTCCTGTTAAATCAAATTAGATATGATTATTCTTTCTTCAAAGTTCACAAATAATAGCCAATAAAGTGTCTTAAGCAATTTTTTCCATCTTCAACGTATACATTAAGACTTCTGTCATGTGTCATGTCATTCAAAGTCACCCATTTGCTTTTTTTCTTCAAATTTATGAGGGTTGTGAAATCTACTATCTGATACAGGAAAACGGAGATTCGATATATAGTTTCTATATATGGCTAGTTTGTGGTGCGATGGCAGTTCATAAATGAGGCTACCCATCTGCTATAGTCTCTTATTTAGTTAAATAATCTTAAATTCAAACTCTCTTAAACATACTCATTAGTTTATAAATTGTCGATCAAACTAATCCAAGTCCCCACGCAAAATACGAGTTGTGAAAAAGCAGCCCCCAACTACTAAGTAACTACAATGCAACAATAAATTATATTAAAACAAGATAATAGACACCAAAGAGCCAGGATATTTTCCCTTTGAACATTATTGTTAATTTAAAAAAAAAATATTTAAAACTACCCAAGAGTTTTGGGTATATTATATAATCGTTCTGACCATATATTTATACTTAAGTTTACAAAGAAAAGAAAACATATCTGATTTTAAATAACATTTAATATAAATTACAGTAATGACATTCATGAATGAAACGACAATAAAAGTAATCTTTGTTCTTACATGTTTTGGTGAGTTTGAGTTGTTTGAGTTTATTTGCGCCGTTTGTTCTGTCGCCGCGCACTCGTTGGAGTCCGTCCAACAGTTTTATACAATCATTCCACTCAACTAAGCGTTGTCATAAACAAAACCGGGCAGGTATGAATTGCACAAAAAATTGGATATAATTGCCGCTGTGTTGCACGGCTTGCTTTTAGCTCTATCAATTTTTAACGGCCAACACTGAATCGTTAATTTATTTTATGTCGACCAACTTGGCGCTGATGCCGACCGCGCGTATTGATTTCAAAATATAAGCTGTTAGCTTCCACACGATATCGGCATATGAATGTTTATACACACACGTAATAGGTAGAATGTACAGAATGAAGTTGTTAGGTTATTTTACCTTCAGTTTTTCTATATTTATGACACTGTAATGGAACCTTCGCAATTTTTTCTTTGAATTCGACAACGGCAATACATTTTGAAAAAACTTAAGGCATTAGTAAACAGTGTATACTAAAGAGTATAAGAACTATGAACCATTATGCAAGCAATATTAATACGCTTGGAATAAGTCACTTCAATATTTTCTTTATTCTTTATGGATGATCTACTTGCTTTTATTTGAAAAAAATCTAATATTATTCTAATATATTCTCTTCTAATAATTCAGTATTTTTCTGATTCTTTAGCCGTAATACGCAATAAGTAAAAGATGTCTACATTACAGTCTGAAACACTCAAAACATTTTAATAACAAATATTGCTGTTGTCTTAAATATCATCTCTTTGAGTCGCCAATATGAGAAGTGTTTCAATAAGATAATAATAACTTCTGATACTTATTTGAAATCACATTTTTTCATTGCACGCTTACAAATAAATCTTTCACATACACAAAGAAGAAATATTTAAAATATGAGAGACTGTTGGGATTTCATTTTAAATAGGAGTTTTGATTCTCCAATCCTTTATTTGGCAAGCGTGCCATGTCGCCAAGCCAAATAGGTCGCCGCTAAATGAATCAAAGCGTGAACTTAACTGGCATTACGTTTATTGTCAAAGTTTAAATTATGGAAGAGTTAATAGCTTGGTCGCTTTCACATAAAAGTTAAATCGTACAACATACTCGGCGGTACAACGAGTAGTTCTTTCTGTTCGTTCGTAAAACAAACAGTCGTATATTCTCACTTTTACAACCTGTCTTGGTCGGAGTTAACTGCGCCGGTAAACTCATCAGATAACTAAGTATAAGAGACATGCTATTCAGCCGGCACGTTTATTGCTGTTAAATATAGGTGCTATCTATAAAAAAATGATTTAAGCTGGAAATCTCCTTGCGTTCCGTTTATTTAACGACCACCCATCTCACTAGTTTACTCCCACGACAATGTGACGAGATGATATATACACGCTTGCTACACAGATGGCAGGAGTCCTGTGTCTTATCTTTAGTATCTTTAGCGAATGCCTCTTGTCTAGGTAGTATCATAGAGTCTATTTTCGGTATTTTATGGATTCTTCAGCCATAATAGAAACATTGCTAATGCATTAATAAACGATGTCTAATTGAATATAATTTTTTTCACGGATTTGAAATGTGGCAAACGAGCATGCCTAGCGGTCGTCCACCTGAGTGACCGCTAGGCATCCAGTAACAAGCAAATAAGTTGCAGATGCGTTTCCTACCTTTGATGGACAGAGGACAAAATAATATTACCTTTACCTATCCATGCTTCCCCTGTCAAATCCTTTTCCATTTCCCATTCCTCTGATAAGGAGCGGAGGAAGAAGGAAGGATGGAAGAGGACTTGATTTGGGCCTCCGTTATCTCATTCTTGAGACGAAACGCAGAAATACTTCTACCTCACGCCTGTCTTCTATGAGGTTGTGGTATTTCATCGCTTGAATGACATGGGTTCATGGAATATATATAGTTGTTGCTGCGGGACTCTACCACTGTGAAAAATCTTTAGGATTAATAAGGCGTAGATTAACAAGCCGATCGCCATTGAAGTATCAAATAACAGAACAGAACCTAAAAAGTATTTTTGGCCTTTATTTTAAAATTTTAAAACACACAATATTTTTTTTTGGGAATCGAATTCAAAAATTGCAATATAAAAACTAAGTACTCTAAATGCTAGACTATCGTCATATTAATCTACATTAATAAAGAATAACTAAGAAATATTTGGGAAATATCCACAATTTAGTGTGAAGGTATCACCTCCGACCTTATTTTAACTACCAACAAGAACAAATACGTCGCAAAGTTACAAAGGCAAATAATCCTATTTTGGTTTAACTTCCAAAACACTTCTAACAAATACTTCGGAAGAAATATTGTCGTTCGGCTTATTCTCTCGTTTAAGTCTGGACGATATTCTATTACAAACAACTTGTTCTAATCTACTGTTTGTCTATTTTAATAATACTCCTGTACCTTCTGACAACTCCCAGGCTCATCTGTTTTTGATCATAACAGTTCCCACTATATTGAAAGTATTAAATGCACTGATACACAACAAACTCTGAGTGTTTAGAACTACGAGTGGTCAAATATAATTAGACATGATCTCAGAGGCGTTGTCTGAATAATTCATGTAAATTTTTCGTGACTTGAAAGCGCCTGATTCATATGAAAGACAACTTTAAATAAAATACTAATTCGAAACAGTTGAATGGGCAGCTTCGAAATCATTTGAATACTCTAGATCTGGCTGCTGGAACTCCATAATGGGACCCTGATAAGGACCTCCTGAAATAAGAGCAACAGTGGTAAGAAGTTGGACGGTTTACTGCCAGGGAAAATTTACTTAGAAGATAAAGTTTTCTGTCCCTTATTCAGCTATTTTAATGGTAGTATAATAGTGTGATAATTGTATCATAATGATTGACACTGACAAATCATTATGACAAAGATGATTAATAACATCAATAATAGCTGAATTGGGGGGCCAGCCTCTAAAAGCACTAGAGGGCAGGCCAGGCAATTATAGAGTTCGTGCTGCTTTAACTCGTTGTGGACAGCCTGTTCAAATTTCATGTTGACTCATCAGCAATCAAAAACGAAGGAAGGAAGGGGTTTAAATATCTATCATATTATGTGAACGCAAAATTGTTTGCAGTCCCACACGCCAACACGAGCCGTGTACTAACATTTACCGTTAGTTTTTAGAATAGGATAAGCGATAGTGTCCACCGAGCGCCTCTCGGCTCTCGGCCTATATCGACGAGGCATTGTGCCGACCGGTCTTTGTGCAGTCGTGCTAGCTCTTATCGGCTGACAGCCAGCTAATATTTAAATAACAAAGTCAACAGTTACCTACATTATAACTACATCATTCATTCTATGTAGATCGTTTATAAGTTAAAGTATACTGTGTTGTAATTTTCTTGTAAAATGGACTCAAGCACATAAATTATAAAAATAATTTATGTAAGAAAATCTCAACTTCATAGTACTGCGTGTACTGCTACAGGCGTACACGCAGTACTATGAAGTTGAGATTTTACAGGCTATCTTATTTGGTATCGATGGTCACAAAGGAAAAAGGTGTGGTGATGAACAAATGCCTTATTTTGATTTCGTACCTAAATAAAAACTACATTCATGCAATCGCAACTGTCTTAAACCAAAACGCGATAATTATTGCTAGTTACAAAACGTATAAATGCAATAGAATAAATAACTTCCAGTAAAATACATAGAGATTAGACGAATACATTTAAATAATAAAAATCATAAAAAGATTTCTTACATTTACGCAAATACTACACATTGAAATAAAACTAATTTAACGATACGAACGCAAATAAATCAGTAAAATTAGTTTTATTCCAATGTGTAGTATTCGCGTCGCATACTCCATTAATTTCTATTATCCTAATATAACTAATCTAAAGCAAACTCTAAGTGTGCTGTAAATATTTTCGAAGCGAACAAATAGTTGAACATAATCTTTAAAACTTCCAATAAAACGGGTTTGAATGCTTTGAATAGAATGCCAATGGACGTAACAGCTACAAGCGCTTTGATCTCGCATTTCACGTAATGGTGGAATGAAATAAATTGCCTTCGTGTTAGGCATCTATTTATACCGCAGTCGTGTCAAATTACAATCTACATGTAGCGGTTTATCTCGGATAGGGGTTCAACGTCAGTCAATCTGAGGTGCATGTCTGTCAGTCCAATTTACACTGGCTCGCCGGTGTTGGCTTCGGACAAGCTCTATAAAGCTCATTTAACATATATATCGCCGCACAGCGGTAAGGCACGCCGGGGCATTAGTTATCTATATAATCCATTATAAAATTAAATCCGCATCGTGAATCCAATTAGTCAGTTTGTATTCAAATTATTTTCAACTGTCCGTTTATTTATTAAAATGCAGATAATTGAAAATTATTATTTTTTACAATGGTTGAAGGTATAACTGAAAATATCTATTTTGATAACTCGTGTATATGGGAGTCAATCTGTGATGAATTTAGATTATCGGAAAAAATCACTTTAAATAAACAAGTAATGGAGAAATCTATCAATTAAATATACTCTGTGAAAATATGGCAGGTTATCCTCTTGTACCCACAACTAACTTTGTCCATCCGCCACAATCGTCAAAACCTGTCCGTTTGTCCGGAAACATGCTCGTTCCAGAGTTAATTTTTGGATTACAATAACATTTTAGATGAAACGTAAAGATAACTAGTAAATCTGCCTAATTGCATTGAGCGGGCTGAAGGCACAACTCAGGTTTATTTAGTTAACATAAAAAACAATTAAATTCGTGAACTTTGTTTAATATTGTCTGGTTGGACCTTGTAAACTAATTGTAATATGGATTCTACTACCACCTTGCTTTTACGAGCAAAGCACGAGTACCAAATACACGTAAGTATTTAAAAAAGTAGGACAAAAATTTAAAAAGTATAACCATAGAAATATATGATAAAGTTATTTCGCAATACAATAGTAATATCGCTAATTAACGCCTGATTCTATTTAAAATAATGTTTATTGGAATAGTATCTAAAAGTCGATGTGTGTATGTATGTTCCCTATAGACTCCGAAACGGCTAGTCAGATTTCAAGCCTAGAGAGAGCCTCGTTTGGTAGCGATCGGATCAACTTAATTACTTATACCCGTGCGAAGCCGGGGCGGGACACTAGTATATTACGAATATTGAAGCTACTACGTGTTTTATAAAAATTACTTTAAGTAGTTATATTTATAACTTGTTCTAATGGGAAGAATAATTATTAATTAGGGGTAAACTCTCGACGAGGTGCTCAGTGGAAGCGACAGCTCAGCATAAATATATAATACAGTTACAT
>JWHW01025460.1:288032-308277 GCA_000931545.1 Papilio glaucus | reverse complement strand
GCGTCTGATAAGTGGCCACTTGCTCCGCCGGCACCGCGGTATATGTTGCACTCTGTGGAACAAAGAAACATACAATATAAAGTTGTAGAGCCCCCAACAACAACATTGGTTGCACGAGTATCACGGCTCGACCGGTAAAATACCACGACCTCATAGAAAACAGACGTAAAGTAGAAGTATTCTGCGTTTCGTTTCTGGTTCTCTTCCCCTTTCCATTCTTTTCGAAGCCTTGGAGGGAAAAGAGGATTTGCCGGAGTAGGGGATGGGTAGGAAAAGGTAATTCCTTTTTTCTTTTTATCCCATACTCTGTCCATTAAAGGTAGGCAAAGCATCTACAACTCATTAGGTTTATGCAGATGCCTATGGGTAGAGATCACGTGTTACCAAGTGAACCGCTTGCTCGATAGCCACTTGTAATATATAAAAAAGGTATACCAAAGCATGTCTATTTCAGGTAGAAGTAGTAAGGGTATTTTTACTGCAGTATATACCTGATGAATCGGTACGGTAACCGCGTCGTCATACCGATGGTACTCTGTGGCGTAGGGCAGCTCCGCTTGGTACGCGAACTCCGGCTGGTACGAGCCGGGCTTCGCCCCCTCTGAGTACTGGTAGTCCTGCTGGATGTCTTCCGCAGAGTACATACCTGAAACAAAAACGTGCATCGTACTTCCGAATCTTCTTCCCATCTCATCTATACTTTGTTTTCTAAGAACCCTTTCTCTATCCTATATAGAACTGGCAATGAAGCTGCAACTCCTCTATCATGGATGTTTCTAGTAAGCTATGGTCACACTGTGGCACCATTTGTCTTCCATTGGTGTTCTACTGTGTTCAAGTAATTTTGACTTTTGCAAATCTCTCGATCAATTGCCTCTTTCAGAAAAAACACTAACTATAGTTGCTCAAGTTTAACCTAGATAAGTAAGCCAATAATCACTTACCTGGTCCATAATTTAAGTCCTGACCCTCGATCCTAATGTTAGTTTGGAGGTTTTCATTGGTGAACAATAACTGTTCCTCATGGTAGTCTCCTATATCCTTCTTGGATATCGTCCATTGCTGTAGCGGCTTAAGAGTGGGTCGTTCTGATCTGATCAGGTGTGACTTCAGTATGGAATGCTCTGGCAGACTGTAGGGCGGTGGCGCTTCATCCCTTGATGATGACGGAGAATTGCTGAAAAGAATTACAAGTCATTTAGAATCGATAAGAAACGTTTTTTTTTCAGTGATATGCGCTCACACCATAAGCCAGAGGAAGTAGGCAGAGACGGATTGATGGATTTCCATTTGGTGCGATCCTGGCACACCTTTCTCGCTTCTTCTACATCTACAAATACTTGCTTATTGGCTAAGGGTACTCTTTATATAGCCCTTCTTTAGTATGTCACTAATCTGATCAATATAAGTTCTCCTTGGACATTCCCTGTCAACACTATCACTCACTTGTGCGGCATAAATTTGATAATTAAATTAATAAAACCAGTTAAACTATCATAGTAAAATTATATTTCAAGACTAACCTCATTTTGACCTTTAAAACCTTCTTGTCCACTCTATCCACGTATCCATTCCCGTCCTGATAGCTATGCTCCTCGTAATTCTGATATGTGTACTTCTCCGGTAACACCTTATTCTCAATTATGTACTTCGCTTCTGGCAAACCGTTGCTATACTTAATATCCGGAGTCACATATCTCTCTTCATACACTACTTCTTTATTTTCTACATAGAACTTGTCAGAGTAAACTTTTTCCTCTACGTATTCGCCATTTTGTCCCATATGCATTATTGGTTTGGGTAATGTTAGCTTGAGAGACTTTTTCTGTGATGATGATTGTTTTTTTGAGCTTTTGTTCGGTGAACTGCTTTTGGGTTTGAAGTCCTGGAATAACACAAGATGGATGGTTGGTTACAAAGTGATGGTTCTTGATTTTGTACAGCGGTATTATTACACTTCTTACCTTGTCTTTGTTCGCGCTGATGGTTCTCTTCTCCAAAGTTCTGAGTTCCTTAGAGAGTTCCCGGACCAGTTGTCCGGAGTTTAAGCACTTTGGTACATTGTCCCGTTTCGTTGCGTCCGTCTGTAGTATACAAGCATACATCATTTATACAAACATACAACTATACTATATTATTTCTGTGTTAAGATAGCTTTAGTAGTACTCAGTAAGTGAGTAAAATTCTGAGTATTTTGTGGGTAGTGATTTTGGTTCAACAAACAATACGGGAGATTTAAAAATAGTGTTGCCATTTAAAAAAAAACATTTCTGTTAAATAAATAAATATGCGCTCACGCCCGTTACCCAGAGGGGTAGGCAGAGATCATGTATTTCTATTTGGCGCGATCCCGGCACACCTCTCTCGCTTCTTCTACATTCATACACCTACGCATACATGCTCGTCTTTTACTTCATTCCAATAGAGCTACAATGTCATTTTAGTACATTCATACCTCTACTGTCTTACGTTTCTACTTTCAATGGGATTTTCATTCAAAATTATCGGATATGGTGTAATTATGGAGGTCATGCGGTCAAGATATAATACTCTAGATTACTTGAAGAAGCCAAGGTATTTAGGCAGTGACAAAATGTAATAATATCACCTATGATGTGTTTCGACTCACCGCCTTCAAAGCATGCCACTCTTTAAGCGCGGCGGCCAGTATGCGTGCTCCACGGAGCAGCAGCGCGGGGGGCGAAGCACCCTGGCCCGAGCCTGCGACGAAGCCCAGCTCGCTCGGCGTGAACTCTTCATCCTGTCAATATAACCTGAGTTAGTGATATTGATTGATGTTGAGGTCAGCGTTGGGGGTAGAAGGGGTCCTAAAATCGCTGTTGACGACACTTGTATGCGGTTAATGGTTAATTTTTTTAAAATATGCAAGAGACATTCACTTCCTAGGGTAGGAACATACCCAAACTATGGTACCCATTTTTTCCGGTAACTACCCGTAGAACTCACCAGAGATTCCTCGTTGTGCCTCCTTAGCATAGAGAGGAAATGTGCGCCGGCGTACCAATGCATGGGCTCAAACAGGGGGTACCGGAGCGTGGTGGGGGTGTCCGCGCGCCCCTCGAGCTCATACGATCTGGAAAAAAGTGGTGTTTCTACACGACTCTCGATTTCGTAGATCCTGGAAAAGAGTTATTAATGGATTTATTTTTTAGAGTTCAATAGTTAATTGCGACAAAGAGACATAGTTAGTCAGAAAATATGGAAAGTTAGTACATGTACTAAAGATTTACTACTTCTATTACAAGTTAACACAAACACAAAACCTTCCTCCAAACACAACATGCTTTTGAGTTTGAAGTAAAAAAAATATCTTTAATTATTATTTTAGTTAAAGTCAGTCAAATACAAACTGTACGACACATTATATCATTATATTATTGTATATGAAACACATCAGACCAATGTTTCCCAGCATGGTACAAACTCTTATAGAATTTTCATAAAAGTATTTTAGAAAATTGATTTTACGATATTGTTTTGTTTATATAAAATTAAGTTCGTAAAGAAATAAGTAATTACATAATAATCTTTATTTAGGACAAACTAAGGTTGGGAAACACTGATCCATCCGAAACGTCAGAAGAAGATACATAGAGATAGAAAAAGAAGAGAGTTAGAGTGTTGGACTCACTGCAGCTGCATCTCCACAGCGTAAGAGTGGAGGAAGTTGCCCCCAAACACGAGAGAGTCACAAGGTGTGAGGACCGCGTGGATCCAGCCAGCTGGTATGAAGAGGGTCTCACCGGCGCACACCTCGGCTGTACCGTACCACTCCACCTGGAAATCAAACAGCACAAGTGTAGAACTACTGTTGACTAGTAAATAATGAAGTTTTGGAAATTATAGCTTAAATAACAGTTAACATCAGACAATCGTACCCAAATCGAAAAATATTATGCCTATGGTCTAGGATACGACACAAGAAATATATACCCTCATCTGTTATTTGATGAGACTTAGATTATATGTTGGTGAGGTCGACGTCAAATCGAACCCGACATAGACTTGTCCCTTAGAATCGTCAACGGTGAGTTACCCAAGGGTTCAGCCTTATTTGGTTTTTACGATTTAACCTGTTAACAATGTTGGTCCCAGATGTAGCTCGGCCACTCACTTGTGATTTACATCAATGTATTTTCTAAAATATAATCTATCTATAAATCTATCTAATATATAATCAAGGTCCCTGATCAAATAACATGAGAATATACATTTATTATGCCGTATCTTATACTATTAGATTTAAATTCAAATCACTAAAACTCATTTAACGGATTACTTTTACTCTATTAAAACATCTAGATATCACGAATAGGTAATTTACCGCGGGTTCGCTCTGACGAAAACATTCACCTCAAAAATGTTGTCATCTCAGTTTTTTTAGACAGAAAGAGAGGGATAACGACATGTTTCACACGGTTACACTTACCGCATCCCCAAAGAATCGCTCGTTCTGCTGATTGGCCGGAGTCCATTGCTGGTAGAGCGCGAGGTTTGTGGACGTCGGAGGTATGAGGTAGAATATCTGTGCGGAAACAAATATTTATAATATTTATAAAAAAATGTAACTAATTTATGTTGTCAGTATGAGTGAGGTAGCCTTAAGTAAACTTTTATCGACCAGATTAGTGTCAAACAAAAGAAAGGCGATGAGTACACGTTCGCGACGAGCACATACACTCTGTACTAATAATGAAGGCCTGAATTGTATTAAATAATAATACTTACCATGGCACCTAATTATTTTTATACTTTCATAGGAAATTTAATTCTGTGAAAATTGTGAGATAAAGTGAAGTTAAATTGATTATTAAATATGGATAGCTAATGTTTTCTGAAAATATTTAAGAATTAACGAATTTTAGAGTACAAGACGAGATGTACCGTGTGCTTACATTAATTAGGCGTTCATTTTAAACAGGGTTTAGATGTATGAATGTAGAACTGAGAGGTGGAATTGTGATATAGGTAAATCTTCAAGCTCTACCTAGCCTCCTGGGTCACGAATGTGAGCGTTTATACATCTTACAATGAACCTACAACTCTTATTATTTTTACATTTACTTATAATAAAAATCACATACCTTCCGTCCATGCAGCACATGATACCAGACGCTCGTACCACCAAAGTCAATATGGAAGTCAGTGTACGACCCAGCTGCTGACATGAGGCAGTACTTTTGCACGCAGGGCTTGGGGGGCCGATCGACGTTAGGCCAGACGCGCTCCGCCCAGTCCAGGGTTCTGGCTATGGAAGGCTGCTCCACAAGGGGCGCCAGGCTGGGAAAGCAAGTGTAAAATCATGTATTGGATCCATGGATGGCTTAGAACTCTCCCAAAAGCAGTGACGAGCCAGTTGTCGCTGTTGTTGTTACATTAATGGGGGGTTTGGACTGAGGAATTACTAAGTACCTCCCAGAATACAAACTTGAAGTAGACATTCATATTTCTACATTTACCATTCCCGTTCCTTTAGTCACTCCCCTCCACAAAAAGGCTGGCAATACATCCACAGCTCCTCTGATAGATGTTGTGTATTTTCGCGCACTCTATAGGGAACTAATGCTATGTGACCCATTCAAGGGGACGGGAGGTCTTTAATTTACTTGGTTGCTATACACAGTAGGGGACTTACATTTTCGTCACATAGTGAATATCATCCAATAAGGGGATATCTTGGCGTTTACTATGGTTGGTCACGGGTAGGAGGTTATAAAAATTAGTCACATTGCATGGGTATGTTCCCGTAAGCCAACTAAATCAGCTTGTGCTTCCAACTTTAAACGTGGTCTTTGTTTACCCCAAAAAGATGTGAGTGTATGGTCAAAATTTATACTTACTTTGTTTCCGAAAACTCCAAACTGAGCACATTAAGAACTTTCTCATCACGATGTTCCGGTGGTGTTTCAAAGTAATCCACAAAATCTCCCAGTGGCATGCGCATGGTGCTTTGTTTCCTGACGTCAATCACCTCGACCTGTCAAAATATTTATTCAAATAAACCTAAGACAGCACTGCACTGAAAAAAGGCTAAAATTACTGTCAAAAGAGCTGCAAGCAACCGCTTCACTGGTTTTTTCTTTTTTAAATTTATACATTATCGAAAAATACGTTTTTAACCCGCTAATCTTTTGTACCCTAAAGCCATCCACATGTGACCAAGATCAATTACTGACACAAGGAAACATTGAGACTAGAACCAATCACAATCACTCTGCGATGTGTACTTTTGGCTAAAAACTGAAATATAGGGTTGTACACTTCCATATCTGGTGTAAAATTTAATTTAACCGAAAGTCCAGCTTAAGTTGAACCCTATTTACTATGAATGATCATATAGATATGAGGTCAATTAAAATTATATTGGACTTTTTATTTCTTCATACAACTTTGGATCTTTAGAGGATGAACTTTGAAAAATTCTTTAGTGCTTGCCTTTGCAATAGGAGAACTCTCTGCAAAATTTTAAGTCATTAGGCCCAGTAGTTTGGGTTGTGCATTGATATACCAGTCAGTTTCTTTTATGCATATAAATATTAGATATTCATAATGTCAGAAACACCAGAAATAGCCACTAGATGGCAACACTTTCTAATTCAAAGTACTAAACCACGTGAGGAATTAATTATAATTGATTTAATAACATATAATCTTTAATTTAGTTAATT
Organism: Papilio glaucus; assembly: GCA_000931545.1. NCBI lineage: Eukaryota > Metazoa > Arthropoda > Insecta > Lepidoptera > Papilionidae > Papilio > Papilio glaucus. The sequence goes on along the minus strand of JWHW01025460.1, from coordinate 301,588 downwards.
AACACAAAGGTCAAAACCATTCATACCTCCAGCTGTGCACCACAAAACCTCAGCACGGATCGCACTGTAAAAGTTGCCGGATTGGGCACCTTGATATCCAGACCATCAGGTGTGTGGAAAATAACTGGTCTTGTGAAACCTGTAAGAAGTGCAAAGTCATCAAGCCATTAAGATTCAAAAGTTACGCTGTAGTATATGTTAAATTTAAAATCACTAGACAAGCACGGACCATCAGATAAGTATAAGAAAAACAGTTTTGACATCTATGAGGAAATAAATAAACAAACATATGTATATATAAAAATAAAATAAGCCTTTATTGCTGCATAATGAACTAATTTTTTTTTAAATAACCTAACCTAATCTATTTCTACATTAAATTTATAGCTTCTTCTGTAGTTATTAAACGACTTGTCTTTCGACATAGGCCTCTTTCAAAGATCTCCATGTCTTCCTATCTTTCGCTTTCCGTAATCAGCCTGCAACACTTTTCATGTCATCTTCCCATCGTTTTACTTGTCGTCCCTTGTTCCTTTTCCCATCCCGAGGGTACCATTCTGTTAATATCTTGGTCTATTTTCCCGCTTTTTCCTTAACATGTGTCTTGTCCAGCGCCACTTTTGAATTGCTACCACTTTTGTTAAGTCTTTAAAAATATATATACATATATAAATTATTTGTTTTGATAGGATTTGTTTTTGACAACCTTATAGTTTAATATATAAAGCTCTGTAAAGTCCACAACATAGGACTCAACAGTTAAGGGTCTGAAGTTTGATTTCCAGGTTGTAATTGTAAAGTTTACAACTTCAACCTTATTGCAATGACATTAGTGTAAAAATATGATTAAAGTATTAATTTGTAAAACAATTAAATACTTTATTGGACATTAGATACCGAAACATTTTCTGACCATTATCTTTGATGAATTCCTCAGTGAACTGGTGTCCCCTCATCCGCTGCAGGGCGGCGGGCGCGGGGCGCAGGGGCCGCGCTGAGAGAGCCCGCACCCATGCTGGGGACCCAACCTGAGACGGACGAGTCTCCGCAGCCAACTCGTAACGGTCCGCTCTGTGGTTGTTTGTGGGGATCTTTACTGAAATTAATATTTATATTGTTAAGAAGGTTGTTGGTTTGGGGACATGTAACTAAAGTAGTACGCGTAAGTTTAAGTAATTAAACTAAGGTTGCAGACTGTTTTTAATATACAGCATATGACGGAATACCCTTCCAATCTTTACAGGTACCAAAACAGGTCACGTGACAACATGATGGATGATGAATTAGTAGTAATAGCTACCTCTCTCTCTCTCTCTCTATTTATACCAATTTGATTGAAAGTGAAAGATAAGGGTCCATTCACACAGATAGCAGAACTGGGAAATAAACATGCATCACTTACTATCAGGTACTTAAATTTCCATAACATGTTTCTTTTTAAGCCAAAAGTTTACCCTTAAGGAAATTTTAAATGAGTTGGGCTAATAGAAATATAAAAATTCATGAAAAAAAAATCAAGAAATGAATTTTCTCAAATGCAATATTATCTGTGATTAAATGTAAGAAAGAACAAAAAGAATATAATTATACTTATACAAGAAAACAATGAAAGTATATCTTAATGTATCTCAATGAAGGGATTCTTCCCAAGAAAATTAATAAGGTTGATTTATTCCAAAGTAGAACAAATTTTTCCAGGTCAACTAGTTAAGTATAAAATATTCAATAATCAAAGATTTTATTTCAATATTCATTGCAAAAATGAAGGTATGAAAACCAATTGGATTCACACAAGTTGTACTGAATTTATGTAATTTAACGCAAGGTGAAATTACAAATTTCATACAATTTTATTAAAACAGCATACTAGGTCTAAAATCAGTGCTTTGAACCTTAACATGGCTATATGATTTTCCATTTATTTCATATAAAAAAAAAATAGTGTACTAAGGGAAAAAACCTCCCAAAATCATTTAATTTCAACTTATTTTAATAATTTTGTGCTACACCTCATAATTGCATCTCAAAAACATTCACCTTTTCTAAGATACTGGCTTGGTATCAAAAATTGTTGTACCATTATGAAAGTTCTTTAACAAATATGATCCCATCTTACTTACAGTCTTACTGATATTATAAGTGTAAAAGTTTATATGTATAGATGTTTGTTACTCTTGCACCAAAAAATACTGAATGGATTTTGATGAAACTTTACAATATAGATTATACATCATATTAACACATAGGCTATAATTTATGAATATATTCTGTGAATTGTCCAAAATATGGCAATAAGTGTCAAGTAGGGAGGAAAATATTCCACCATATGTGAGCTATTCTGGTGTGTGTCGCAAAAACCGTTAGTGTTATGCATATATAATGTTTAATGGAAATGTTTACCTTAGTTAGTCCCACAAAAATGCCTGCGACAGTATTTATCGATCTTTTATGTGTAAGCCATTATCTCCAAAATAGTGAACCATTTATTAATTATAGGGCAGAACAAAGTTTGATAGGCCAACTAGTATTCAATAAGATAGGAATAAAATATGATGGGATACAATTAAATGACTAGTAGTATCTATCAATTAATAATATGTTGTCTATAAATTGTCAAAGTATTATCTATATACAGTATTATACTTATTTTATGTAAAAATTGTTTACTTAATTTGGTGAAAATTATAATCATATATTCCTTGTTTCACAGCAAGATTTGATTTTTGTAAACAAAGGGATTTCCATTAAAATTCTAAAATATTATGGGAAAAACCACTTTTTCACATATTATCCTACCCTATAACATTAGCTCACCACATTACACAATTTCACTTCCCTTTATCTCAGGATTTCCACAAAATTACAATTCCGATGAAAGTATAATGTAATAGAATTTAGAACAATCATATCTTGCAATTAAACATGGTATACATATCATAAATTAAGTTGTTTTCTTTTACTGTCTGTTCAGCTAAAACTCTCTTCACTACTATAAAATATCCTACCACCTTCAAATTGTTATATATGTTGTGGATGTGCACGTATCTATGTCTATAGTGTGGTGATAACATCAACCTCGTCACCTTCAATCCTTAACCTCTCCTAGAGAAATGCACATACAGACACTATCTTTGTATCAGTTAAATTATAATGCCATGAAATTTACTTATTTTCTAGACAATACATTTTACAATAATATATTAGTATACTTACACACAGAGGGTCCATAAGTTTGGGCGCATTTTGGACAATGGTACTTGTCTATATCATCCGAATGATATATCTTTACATCAACGCAACTGTAAACAAGCATTCACAAACTCAATGTACAAACTGATTTAAAAATTAATTATGTATGCGAATTGTTTCGATAGAAGTGACGATATATTTAAGAAGGGAACATTTATATGTGTGTTTAACACACTAATACAGTGAGCCGCACAGAATTTATTTAAAAAGTATAATTTTAAGCGCGTACAAAGACAAAATAAAAATAATCGCCTTGTAAAATCCATGGTGACCACACATGTAAACAAAAAAATAAAACATTATAACTCAATTTACACTGACGAAATATAACAAACGGGTCCTTCCGGCAAAATATTGATAGCGCATAGTAAGTAATAGTAAATAAATAATAGTAAATTTCACTAAAACAATCACGATTGATATGATGGCCGAACAGCAAGGTGTCTGTCAAGTTGAAACCACTTTTTCTCACATACAACGAGAGTTTTACTCAATACTTAATATCATTACGATATTACCTTCCATGAAACCACTCGCGGCAACAGTCACATTCTATCATAAACTGTCCAATGTTATACGGCTGACCACACAAACAATAGGTTTCCTTCGATGACGCCATTTTAATGGCGAATAGACAAACTTGTGTTTTCTTCTCCACGTCGCTTTGGCATTACCAGTACAAAAATAAAATGGTAATTCCTAATCATAGACAAGAAAAATGTGGAAGTGAAAAATTAATTAAACTTATTGATTAATAAATTGTACCATAAGGCATGTCTTATTCAGAAAAATTATATCACTACTCGTTATTGTATCTAAGTAGTAGAAAATTGTCATTTGGGACAACTCCCTAAAAATTCAACTGCACATTAAGTGAAATAAAAAAACTGTTTTCTTTCAAAAACCCCCAAAAAATACAGATGTCAGTGATAACTTGTTACTATTTATATGGGTCGGGTCACACGCAATCGTGTGCCATTCCTATATTCGTGTGTACATAAATGATGATTTCGTACAAAATGTGTATGAGACGCCTGCGCTAAGTTTATTACAATACACTAAATTTACTTAGTTTGCTATTAAACAAACGCAGATATAAGAACTCCCGAAAGAAGTGAAAACTCAAAACTGGCGCAAAGATAGTTTAAAAATATATAAATAATCAACAACAAAAAAACCATTTTGTATCAAAAAAAATCAAAATTGAATACTAGAAAACTACGAGTTGTTACTATTTATAACAGTCAAGGCAATGGCTCTTTTCAGGAATACTGTGGAAGAGGACTAGAATTAGGCTTCCGCTTGCCTTCTGCGAGGTCGTGATATATTTTAACCTTGAACCTGCCCATTCATGAACAGATGTTGTTGCGTGCTAGAGCACGTTAAGTTTATGACAAAGTATAATTGTTGGGGACTAATCCCTTAGATTTTTAATTGATTGTAAAGTTTATTTAAATAATTTAGAAAAACGATTATATGGAATGTATTGTATTTTATTGCAAACCAATATTACTGATAGAGGAATCGAAGAAGGTCGCCAATTTTGCGACTTTTGCGGCCTTATACAGCGAGGTACTAGTTTAGACATAATACAAAATATCGATTCCTAGCAATTTTTATGCAAGTATCATTGTACCCATGGGTCGTACAGCATGTAAGTAAAAGTGTTCTGAATCACTCACAGAAGGTTAACATTTAAGCATTGAAAAAAAAAAACGACAGTGTATATAAACAGTCAAAAACGTGTTTAGTGTAACACTTTTGATATTTTTTAAAAGTAAAACTTCTTTTGGGACGGTGTGAATTGGATTGTATAAAACGAAAAAAGTTTAAGGTTTTATGAAACGAAAAAGTGTAACGATTGTTTTTATAGTAACCGGATAATTATATTTATCAAAATTTTACTTTAATTGCTTCAATTTATGTCTCCCTCTCTCGCTCTCTCTCTCTTCCTTTAACTCTCTCCCTTTCTTTATCTAACTCTCTTTTTTATTTTGAATCGAGCCATTTCTATATTTAGTAAAATGTGCTTCAACTTATCTCCCTGTCTCTGTATTTCGTACTTCATACATTCTCTTTCTGTTTACCACTTCCATAGTGTATTCATCTTATTACCTTATTTTATTATATTAAGAAAAACACAACGTTTAGCTTCTACCGCGTGTAAACTTACGCTCGATCTTTTTTGTGTTAAACGAAAAATTACAGGCAGGCTTAGCTTTCGCAGACTGATAAGAATTCGCAGAGAGTAACTTTAAACTTCGCGTTGTGTTTTAATAAAATTGAAAAACATTGCTTATCGTGCCGTTTATAATAATGTATAAAAATTACATTATTCAAGAAAAATATTTGTAGTTTTGAAACGGAAACAATGCATGTAACTATGTTGCTAGACTGTTTATTTTATCATACACCTGGGCAAGGCCGGGCACACACAACTAGTTTATAAAAACGTAGTTTGAAAGTTAAATGAACTTAAAACCATACTACTTCCTGGTTAATTTTCCCAATTCGATTCCTACACAATTTAGATTCCAGGAAAATGATCATTATTATTATACAGGTTTGTGCTTTTTATAGCAAAGGCGATTTGGTCAATTGGCACTCAACAGAATTAAATTTAAATTAGGAACGTGACAATAAAAATTACTTCACGCGTTCGTATGCTGCCAATAAAAAGATCGGATTTAGTAGGTATAACACTGTTTAGGTAAATTACGTCATTCATTTCGACTAGACTAGTTCGAGTAGACTAATTTCGTAGTTTAATAAGAATTTACGTTATGGTTCAATAGTTCCGCAGCTACGTTACAAAATGGCGCTGTTTGTTTTCTTACAAGTTCCGAGGGCATCAGGAGGCCAGTAAACGGCCAAATTTTTCGTCTATCTCTTTTTACACCATAATAGGGAACAGTACAACAACATTCCATAAGCGGAGACAGAAACACCAACCCGCACTAGACTAGCATGGATTACGGCATCTCTCTCTCTCGGAGAGAATGTGTTCCTGATGGAACGTACTAAAAACACTGATTATTATATAGACAGAGACATCATTCACAAATGTCGATTGGTGTAAAAAGGATAGCGTAAAATAATAAGAAAAAAGAGGACAGCTAGTGTTTGTCACTTAAGCGAAAATGTAAACACATGGCGTGAACTAATGAAAAACGTCCTAATTGGGACATTTCTAGTCTTCACATTTCGTTCGCTAATGACAGATCTACATTTTTTTATTATATCATTGTTTCAGTGCGTAAACAACGAGATAAACTGTTTTAGTGCCAAGCTGTTGTGTATCTTAGTGTCGATTTCGATTTTTTGGTAAATTATTAAAATTGTATTTACAGGCAACACAATAGCTTATGAAACTCTAAAAGCAGAAATGTCAATTGTATTGTTAACTATTGAACTTGCATTGGTATATGCATTAAAAATGGTTTATTTAACTTCCTGGCTATTTTTTGTCTAAAACCTCCAAATTTTTTGCTGTCAATTCTTGTTTAGGTACAATAACTAAATTTCAATAAGCTTAAGTTTTTTTAAATAAAACCAGGTAGCGAATGGGCGGACAAGCGGTTCACCTAATATTATGCGACCGTAAACTAGTTGTCACAGGTATAGTCATCTATACTAATATTATAAAAAGGAAATATTTGATTGTTTGTTTGTTTGCATTAGGCTCTGAAAGTATAGACGATTTGAAAAATTCTTTCACCATTAGAATCCTACATTATCCCTGATGAACATAGGCGATAGAATTTTTTATTCATAATTTTAGAAATATTTGTTAAATATCCGTACGTCGCCGCCGCGGGCCTCTAGTTTTTTTTTATAAATTGCGAACCTATGGTGGTTAGCTTCAATTTCTAATATTTCTACAAAATGTATCATGTCAGGGATGTTAGTTATCACTCACCTCCAAGGCACAAACAAAGGCAGGCAGACAACAGTCAAGTCTATTTTATCGAACAAAAAACGAAAGTCAAGGACAAAATCAGGACACTGACTCAGCTTCAGAAATAAAACAACATTTGAATAAACCTTAAAGCTGATAGATAAATCATACGGTCATTAATTGCACTAAGCGGCCATTGTGTTGTAAAGATTTAATTATTCTAGGTCAAGTTCGAGCGAACCTAGTTCCCAGAGCTAGTTCATGCCTATAAATCGGAATAGAGTTTTATACTGGCCGAATATGACTAAACGATGTTTTAGAAAAAATGTACTTAGAGATTTTTATCATTTGTCTATGATCAATCAAGTCACGATGTTATTAGAGTATTCAAGCATCCGACATATTGGACTGACAAATGATTGACATTGACGCTCTTGTTCTGTAAAAAAAAAGACTAAAGCCTAGCGCGCACGCGGGCGACATAAAAGTTTTTGTTATTGTCACGTGTCCGTCTCCGAAGCGGAATGTGAGTAGTGACAATTTAAAAAAAAATTTAAAAAAAAAGTGTCATTTATCGAACATTTAAACAGGGTTATTGGTAATTCGCCGTATTCTCGTGCGTGCGCAGTCGCATTTTTTTTTGTGAGTTGTCATCGCATTTGTCTCGTTTAAAATTCTTGTTTTGAGCTATTCCGCGGTTGATACGGGCGAAACGTCGTAAACTAGGGATTTCATCTGACACCAGACATCCTCTCAGGCCACGGAATGTGTCCTCCTCGACCTATCTAGCGATTAGGAAAAAGAATGCGATTTTTCGTACGCAATAGGGGAATTCACTTCGAGCAGGAACTATTACTACTAAACAGTTATTTACATTGGGTATTGTTTTTAATTAATTTTATGGAATTTTATAGAACGACCTTAAGTTTAGTTCGAATACGAATTTCCGCCTGCTTCCTTTGTGATCATTTTTTTCAGTTTCTTTGAAATAAGTTCCTAGTTGTCATGCATTGTTGGAGAGCTATGAAAACGGGTATGTTTTTAAAGTAATCTGCAAGCCCAGCTTCATATTTTTTTTGGTTTTAAGGCTATCTCAAAGAAATATTTAAATAATTTCTTTTCTCATCTCGCATTTTTAAATTTGGACCAATAATTGTTCTCTTAATATTGATAATAATAACCAGTGTTTAATCGTTTACATAAATCAAAAGAAAAAATGAGATTTAAATTGATACTTTTTTCAAAATAAATTTTTGATGTTGCATTTTCGACTTATTTTGAAAAAAAGCTAAAAAACATAACTCAAAAATCGTTCAATTTTTCATAACGCATATGCGGGTTTAAATTATTGCAAAAAAACCTCCTAACGGTAATACGTCGAATTACCAATACTCCTGTATGGTCTACAATATAATTGTGGTTACCACTATCTGTAGATATGTCACATTGTTGCAAGTCTTTGTGCAGAAAAGAGTATGAATAGGAAGTGGCGAAGGAGGAAGCTGTATTTGATGTGCTCGTAAATTTTAACCTTTCCGCTGCCAATCCGTAATTTTTAGCACTAACTCAGCTAGGGACTTGATTCGACTAGTTCTTATAAATTTGTTACAGTAAAACCGTGACCTTGTGATTCTTGGCAACGAATTCTACATGAAATGTTTTTGGTAGGATAGAATTTAGACGTTATAACTGTTTGTATATCTAAATCAAGGGTATTTCATTTTTTTCGGTCCTTTAGGTGTCCCCATTGCAAGGTCGTAGTGGTCTATTTCGCCTGATGAGTGAGGGGCCGGAGGCCCAATTTCAATACTCGTCCCTTTCCCATCCTTTCCTAATAAGGAAGGGGAAAAGGATTGGACGGGGAGGGGATGGATAGGGAAAGGAAACATCCTTTTCCTGTCTATCCTCCATTAAAAGTAGGCACCGCAACCACGGCTCAATTGCTTGTTGTGGATGCCTATATGTAGCGGTCACTTAACATCAGGCGACACGCCTGGTCGTTTGCCACCTTCTACCATAAAAAGAAGTATTTTACAAATATTGTATTCCGTTTAAAGGGTTCTATGTTTAGTTAAAGTATAGGGCAATGTAGACCTTCTGTCTTGATCACAAGGTAACACGCATAACATCTCTAGTATACATTGAATTTTCTCTCATAAAATTGCTAAATATGAAGTTAGATGATTATACCCGGGATAATCATCTAACTTCATATTTAGCAACTTTCCACCTGCAAAAAGTTTTGATTAGCTACAATAAAAATTGAACCTTACCCTATACGGAATAAGACTTATTTCGAATTGACTTATGCGGTCTCCAAAACTCGCAAATCATAAAGGTTATGTCACACGCTCCTAGCATTGTGCAAAACGCGCGGCACCTTGCACAATGTGTGACACGACGGACGAACAAACAGTGCCATCGTTGCATGTGAGTCTACGCAGTGATGGGGTCAACACAATTACTTTGATGTCGATAAAGTTAAGAAAGAAAGGAATTAGTTTATGTATATTTATTTACTAGCTGGGCCCCGCAACGTCACCCGTAGTGCCTTTTTTAAAATTAGTGTACTTAGGAATAGACAATATTTACTTGTGGTATTAGCGTTCTTCTCCTTTTTACTCGGATACTAATGATTGTAGCATGATGGTAAATAGCTTATAACTTTCTTTAATAATTGGCCTGTCATATACAAAAAGAACTTTTCAAATCTGTTTAGTAGTTCCTGAGATTGCGCTCAAACAAACAAACTTCATTTGATTATATTAATAGTATAGCTGTGATTACTAAAGGGTTTATCTCAAAAACTAGATATGTTTGAATATATAATAATAAAGTTCTGTTAACAATTGTGTTTGTTAATAGTAAGCTATAGTTTGCTATATTAATTATTTTATGATGATTCAAGTTCGACAATAATAAGGTTAAATATATAAAAAGAACTTCTGCAATGACAGTAAGCGCAATTAAAGTCAAGGGAACTTCAGTCCATCATAAGGTAAACTAATAATTACGAGTGAGAGTTCGTTTTGTATTGTATAGTAAAAAGTTGGAGCGAGGAGTAACATGCGTTATATCAATCCCTATTACATTTATTACAAGGGTAGGTATAGTTCAAATATGATCGCTGAAAGCGACTACCCATTTAGGGGTTCGTATGAACTACTCTACTATCAATAAACAGTTGATATAGATTGGGTGCTTCAAAATTATTCCGTGACTAATTTTATACTGAACTGAACTTGATTATACATCATTGTAATCACATTTATAGCTGTGATTTCGACACTATTTTTTGGATCTGCGTTTACTTTTGCATCTAATGAACGATCAAAAACTTAAAAAAATTCAGAAGATTAGCAACAGAGTTCCTCTCTGCATTTATCAGAACTACTTATTAGTAAATATACTAACCAACCTTGGTGACCAATTCAAAGAGAGCTGTTCAACAAGCTGAAGGTGTAGATGGATTACAATTGTTATGATTTGACGAAATACGTTGGATATATCAAATTTTACTGACTGCAAATATTATCAAAGGTTATGGATTTTATTTAGTATGAAGCATGTAATTTGTAAAACAAGCATAACGTAACGCATACGACACTAGTGTCGGGGAGATTTCGCAACCGTCGACGATGCATCGACTCCGGCCAGTCATTCGCCGTCGCGGGAGAAATCGACCGCCGACACTTTCCCCTCACTATGCGCGTTTTAAAAAAATAACGAATTATAACACAGATTCTTCCGTAGAACTTCCGTGTACGTGAGTTATAGTTTTATTGTGTTTATTTGTCAAATTGATTTCAAAAACAAAAAATGTCAATTGATTTTTTACGTAATATCTGGTGAGTTTTTTTTAAATTTCATTAATTTTATTAAATTCGGATTAACGATTTTAATTTTAATATTTGTAATAATTACGAAATCTATATTTATAACTTACCGTTATGTGTTTTAAAGTATTGAATAGTATAAATTAAACTTTAATAATCGTTATTTTTTTTTAATTTAAAATTCTTTATACTCTGTAATAAAATTAAATGTAAATTATTGATAAATAGATATCTATTGACCCAAATGTAGTTATTGTTACACGCTACTGTTTGTCAGGAGTTCTCGCCGTTCAAGGTCTTATGATGGTTTTCACCATGACGCATCCCTACCACCAATGACAGGGTTTTATTGGAATAACGTTCTATTCATTGTAACATTCAAAATTACCACAGATATTTTGTTCATTTATAGGAGACAAGACATTAAGATAGATTACAGATTTGAGGAATCAATGTCAGGCTTACTTTTGTACGTTTTTAGGTTAAGGATGGCAAGGAACTTTGTGGCGGATTTTGAGGTGGATCAATTTTGTCCACTATAATGATGGTTGCCAAATTGACATAGAATTGGTGATTATATGTCTAACTACAACAGATTTAACACCTAGTATAACGTAGTATGCTTTAGTCTTTGTTCATTTAATTTTATCTGCTAAAGCTACATGTATATAAAAGCTATAGTTTTTTTGATCGTAGGTATATACATAACGGATATCCGGGTCAATTGTGATTACTGTTGCCACCGATTTAGAAGAGTAAGTTGTCATTACACTCAAATCCTTCTCGATATCACGGATGATACGATGATGGGATAAATGGTGATAATCAGTGGGATATTGTGGTTATTTAAATTAATTTAACTTTTTTATATTACAAACATGTATTTTGAAGCAGAAATGTATTTCGATCACCTCTTTATACGACCGCCATATTTGATTTAAGAATGACTACATCCGTCTATTGTTTTGGCGGGATAAAACATTGTTCGATGAACGATCAATGCCGGGTGTAATCTTACAAATGTAACGTTATATATTCGTACAGCAAAGAATATTTCAAATAATGTTTTATAAACCAAATGCTTGACTGTATTTTTATCAGTTTCACTGCTAACAGTATTTAGAGTAGAATTATTATCTACATCTCTTCTGTATTCTGTGAGATCGTTAGACATCCCCGGTTGAGCTGGCAAAGGCATGTTACAACTGCTTTTGCCTAGCTCTACCACATTTAAATAAACATATGTTTTATTTCTCTATTCATAATTGGGATTAAACTTTGCATTTTACAACTAGCTCACCCATTCTTAATCCACAATCTTAGTCTTTCACAGCTTTCAAACAATCATCCATAAAGAGATTGAACAGTCACATTGACTAGAATTGAGAAAGGTATGCTTCGGTGGTTCGGGTTAGTTGAAAGGGTGAATGAAGAGAGAATAACGAAACAAATTTATGTTGCAAATGTGAGTGACAGTGTCATCCTAGGAGAACTGATATCGATCAGATTAGTGACATACTAAAGAAGGGCGATATAAGGAGCACCCGTAACCGACGAGCATGTATGCGTAGATGATGTAGAAGAAGCGAGAGAGGTGTGCCAGGATTGCGGCGATTGGGCATCGATGATGATACCTACAGCCTACCCCTCTAGGTTACGGTCGTGAGCGCATATTATTATTAGTCATAGAATCATCTTTAAACCACACTTTACCCCTATCATAGTTTTATCCTATCATTCAAAGTCACGCCTAAAATACTTCTTAAGGAATATAGATAACATGAAATAAGTACGATCAAAACATTTACAAACAATTTAATTAGTTTTGTGAAGTCATTTCACCAGTTCTTAATTGGATCAATGCCAGACGCGGTAAGTGCATTCTTAACGCTCAAGGCTGTGATATTTGATTGAGAAAAAAATATTCCGTAGCGTACTCCTGCCTTCAAATCCGAGACGGCATCTTTGATTATAGAAAAATGTGACAAACGAGCAAGCGGGTCACCATGTTAAGCTACCGCTACCTATAGTCATCCACAACATGCAAATGAGTCGCTTGCGTTGCCTACCTTTAATGGACAGAGGATGGGAGACAGATAAAAGTATATATTCCTTTTTCCCATCTATCCACTCCCTATCCGATCCTCTTCCCCTTCCCATCCTAACCGGGTAAGGAAAGGATGAGGAGTAAAATTCTCTGCACCTCACTCCTCAAATAAAACGCAGAAATCTTATACTTCTACTTCACGCTTGACTTCTGTCAGGTCGTGGTATTTTACCTGTCGAGCCGACTCATTCGTGCAACACATGTTGTTGCGGGACTCTACCACTGTTATATGAGCTGCTCTGGTGTTGTGGAGGTCCATGGACGTCGATGATCACTTAAAATCAAACAAGCCTCTGTTCGTTGGCCCCCTTCGTTCAAATTATAACACTATAAACATACATGTTGATATAACTATTTTATTTGAAACATTGGGCTGTGCATTGCTCGATTCAGTTATACACTAACAGACAAACTTACAGAAAAAGTAATGTTAACCCTTCAGCACCAGACTACAAAATGACAACCG
>JWHW01025460.1:265961-285616 GCA_000931545.1 Papilio glaucus | reverse complement strand
TACAACTACTTTTGCCTAGCTCTACCATATTTAAATATTCCTATATTTTATTTCTCTATCTATTTCATAATTGGAATTAAACTTTGCATTTTACAACTAGCTCAACCATTTTTAATCCACAATCTTAGTCTTTCACAGCTATCAAACAATCATCCATATAGAGATTGAACAGTCACATTGACTAGAATTGAGAAAGGAATGCTTCGGTGGTTCGGGTTAGTTGAAAGGATGAATGAAGAGAGAATAACGAAACAAATTTATGTAGCATCAGTGAGTGGCAGTGTCATCCTAGGAGAACTGATATCGATCAGATTAATGTCATACTAAAGAAGGGCGATATAAGGAGTACCCGTAACCGACGAGCATGTATGCGTAGATGATGTAGAAGAAGCGAGAGAGGTGTGCCAGGATTGCGGCGATTGGGCATCCATGATCATACATATAGCCTACCCCTCTGGGTTACGGTCGTGAGTGCATATTATTAAGCCACACTTTACCCCTATCCCTATTATATTTTTATCCTATCATTCAGTCACGCCTAAGATACTTCTTAAGGAATATAGATAACATGAAATAAGTACGATCAAAACATTTACAAGCAATTTAATGAGTTTTGTGAAGTCATTTCACCAGTTCTTAATTGGATCAATGCCAGATGCGGTAAGTGCATTCTTAACGGTCAAGGCTGTGATATTTGATTGTGAAAAAATTATTCCGTAGCGTACTCCTGCCTTCAAATCCGAGACGGCATCTTTGATTATAGAAAAAGGTGACAAACGAGCAAGCGGGTCACCATGTTAAGCTACCGCTACCTACAGACATCCACTACACGCAGATGAGTCGCAGATGCGTTGCCTACCTTTAATAGACAGAGGATGGGAGACTGATAAAAGTATATGTTCCGTTTTCCCATCTATCCACTCCCTATCCGATCCTCTTCCCCTTCCCATCCTAACCGGGTAAGGAAAGGATGAGGAGTAAAATTGTCTGTACCTCACTTCTCAAATAAAACGCAGAAATCTTATACTTCTACTTCACGCTTGACTTTTGTCAGGTCGTAGTATTTCACCAGTGGAGCCGACTAATTCGTGTAACACATGTTGTTGCGGGACTCTACCACTGTTATATGAGCTGGTCTGTTGTTGTGGATGTCCATGGGCGTCGATGATCACTTAAAATCAAACAAGCCTCCGTTCGTTGGCCCCCTTCGTTCAAATTATAACACTATGAACATATATGTTGATATAACTATTTTATTTGAAACTTTGCGCTGTGCATTGCTCGATTCAGTCATACACTAACAGACAAACTTACAGAAAAAGTAATGTTAAAACCCAGCTTCCTATAATAACAGGGTCGAAGGTCATTGACTCTTCGGTGAATTTATTTTCTCCGCGCGCCGGAAGCCACGCCACACCTCGGAAGCACTTCCGATGCAGCTCAGTAACTCGCAGTCCTTGCCGACGTTAAATTGCCGTCTGCTATCACACGCTGGGATGAATAATCTCGCCTCGTAGAAATTGCCTCTAGGCATAAAGTCCGCCAATCGTTTTATGTATTTTAAATAAATAAAGAAAACAATTATGAATGCCGCCCTATTTATACAGTTAGAAAGGGATAACATTATAGCTCTCCATCTTGTTCTTCTAATCTTCTTCTCTCTTCTCGATCTTTACTTCAAAACCTTTTTATAACCTCTCGGCATAATTTTATTTATTTACAGCCATTTCATTTCATTATATTTACATATATTTCTATTTTTGCAAAATACAATAGGATTTTGTTTATTCTCCAGATGGAGAATAAACAAAAGCAGATGCTTTTGTGGGCCTTTTGACAAAGGTATCCTCTGACCTTTTCAAAATTTCTCTGTTTCTGTCCAATTTGGTCCAAGTTTGGCGACCACTCTCGGCATAATTACTCTATACTTACTTCGTGTTGACACTTCCTATTTTTCTTCTTTGTATTATGTTTTTGTGAATACACAATCTTGGCCAATATTGGCCACAAAAAGTTTTGAAACAGTATATGGTAGTTGAATTCAGCTACTATGTTTCATAACTTTTTTTTAACTTGGAATTCCCAGCATTATTAAAACAAGTCCGTCCAAACTATTGTAACACACTTTATATGAGGGTACCAACTTACGAGTGACAAAAAACCTCGTAAACGTAAGCTATTCAAGGTCAGGTACTGTCATGTACGAAGCAAAAATATAAGACATTTTTTTGTACGCGTAGAATCGAAACCTTTCTTACCGGTATCGTTAATCGAACGTCCTACTTTTTAACTTCAACCAAAAGTTAAAATGTTATATAAAAGCTAATTAATGCGAGGGCCGATCTCGCTTACTATTAAATAACGAGAAAAGATAGCCTTCAATTATTAAATTACAAGATCGTAATGCGAAAACACAGAACAACTTGTAATAAGAGTAGCACACCGCTTTAATAATGTTCTAAAATATAATTTAAATTCATACATTCAGAAATAAGTACAAGTAGAAACTTTCGAAGAAGCGAAATAGGCTTTCCAGGGTCTTGTAAAAAAGATCTGTAATCTCTGCCTACCCATATAGGTTACGGGCTTGAGATATCAGTAAACACTTGCACCATTGCGATCCGAATAAAAGAGAACACTCTAGATTAGTGACACGTGCCATTTCACGTTTTGTGATGACCAAAAATTATATTGTTGTGCTGAATTTTATTTTACCCGTGTAACCTCTAGGTGAATGTTCTCTATGTGTTCGCTAAGCGAAATATAATGCGCATGTGTTTTGTTTGTGTGACTGATCGTGTTACTATTACATCAGCTATTTATATAATATGTACACGTGTAAACTGCGTATATAAAAAAATGATACTGCCTCATGGAAAATTATAGCAGATTTTTTTTGCTCCAAAAAGTACAATATTTTTTCTAGTTATGTCGTCGCACTGTTACTTCTTCCTTATTTATTATATTACAAATAGAGGTGTGACTAATATATTCATAGTATGTTATTATATTAGGTTATTAAGTAAGTTGTCTTAACTATAATAAGCCTTCTACATTATTATAGACTAACTTTGGGAATTAAAATGTATTGCACAACATTTTCGGCAGTTGAATTTTAATTTTAGTTAAGTAATTTTTGACTCGATTTTTGAACATAATTTTTCAACAAAAAAATCATATTTATTTTAGCTTACATTGTCACTCAATACGATGTTGGGGTCAATAATGTACAATATAAAAATATGCGCTCACGCCCGTAACCTAGATGGGTAGGCAGAGATTATAGATTTCCATTTGGCGCGATCCTGGTACACCTCACATGCACATGCACATGCTCGTTATGGGTGCTCCTTATATCGGCCTTTTTTAGTAAGCCACTAATCTGATCGATATAAGTTCTCCTAGGGCGTCCCCTACCAACACTGCCACTCACTTTTGCTACATAAATTTGTTTCGATATTCTCTCTTCATTCATCCTTTCAACATGATAATGTACACTACAAACAAAAGACATCAACGCATTTTAAAATAGTAAACGATACCTGACATAAAAATTCCTGACCTTCATTCAGAGAAGGTCTAATTATATTGTAAATAAATGTAATAACTCAAATAATAATTAATAAGCTCAGTGACAATCATATAACGATTGGTATTTCCTTTTATAATTTGATTATAGAATAAAATAATTTTATTGTTTGTGATTTTTTAAATATTTTTTATAAACACTGTTTTAGGAGTCCTACAACTAAATATTATTTTTTATATACCAAACGTTTTAAACACTAAAGAATTTAAATATGTTAGGAAAGGTCCCCATTTTTTGGTTTACCGCTCATACGCTGGTACCTAAATACGTTGAATTTGTATGGAGCCCAGTATCTGGAGACATATAAATCTATGTAGCTATGAATATTAGATATAATGAAAAAACGATGCGCACAAGTGAGTCAGCTGCATAATTATCATTCATTAGATACAATCAAGTCATTAATAACTGACGAGTTTTGTCCTCCACCAGCCCTTCATTTGCATGAAGATGCACGGAATTATTGTAAAGATTGCTCCGGTAGAACAATGCGAAGCGAAATTTATGAATCAAATCTACAAAGAAAACGTAGTTAGTACAACAGTGTCAAGTGATCACGTCTGTTTATCATATCTGTAGATCGAGATTCACACTGCGTTGTCCTTTATACGTTAAATCGTGTTTTTTTCGGAATATTTACTATTCGTATGTTATAATATAGCGCCATCTAACAAAAAGATAAGATATCAGGAAGTTATCATCCTTGATAACACCTCACAATGCAAATATCTATCAAAAGATGGCGCACTTTTTTTGATGACGATGAGATGGCGGATTATTTTTTTGTGAGAATTCGCGTTTTTATATTTATTTATATAGGGCTGTGATAAGACCTATATACATTAATTTAAAAATAAAAACCATATCTAAATACAAATCTTCATCAAAATAGTTTAAGCCGTTTACTAAATATATAAGAATTGCTCGCATAAGTAATTAGATAGCATAAATAGAGATGCTGATAGTTCAAACATATAACTCGTGTGTTGGAGAAAGAAAGACATGTTAAGACTGCATCAACTTCTGCAAAATTAGAAGAGTTGTGGATCAAATTGTGAATGATTCGTTCAGTTCACAATTTGTTGTCAGTTTATAATTTGCCTATTCTGATGAATGAATGATGTTCACAATCAGTCGGTGACACGTCTACAACTTTGATACGTGTCGGTAATATGGAAGACAAGAAAATGTGTAGCGTGCAGCAGTGACTTACTGTTGACTCTGCCTTTTTGATCCCAGTTTTACCATAACAAGCAGAAAACTAATTAATCTACTTCATTTAATTCAAATAATTACTTAGCACATTTACCAGACTCAATTTGTATTAACATTATCTTTATAGTTGACGACTCATCATTGTCTATTAATGATGAGTCGTCAACTTTAAAAATTTTAAGAAGAGGCAACAACGTGGCCATGACTGGACACAATCCACCGTATTATTTAGTGATGGTGTATTAATTTTGTCATGCATATCACTTTGGTTTACATCACGTTGATATGCGAAAACTGAATGAAATTTTTAAAAGCGTTTCTATACATTTTGTCAATGGAATTACTTACACTTTTGCTGAAGCGCCTTTGTAGTATTAATAGGAATAGTTTAATATATTTCAAGGTCTTTATTAGCTTTTTTGTGAACATAGCGTCAGGTTCAATCATGAACTTACTTGTCATTAGACTAATGATATCTAGCGACATTTCGTAGAATTTCAAGCTCTGATAGTTTTCATCTATTTACACTTGACAAAATAGATACATCCCATGCCATAAAAATGGCGATAGATAGGAGATACGATGACAAATTCATGAGACACGTGAAGACCCGATTTTTAAATTTAATTTTAATTATTTTATATCCTTATTACATCATTTGATAAGTGTGAATGTTGCTGTCACTGGTGTCACTGTCTTTGGAACGCTCTCTCCCACTCATGGATCTTTGTGATTAATTACCCAGTGTGCAACGAGTAAAAGACAGTACTATAACGTATCATAGTATCTTATAAAAGGCAGCTACTACATTCATTTTGTAGATAATTCAATTACGGGAGTTGATATGTAAAGCAAAATAATAAACACATAATAAGAAACATAACTTGAGTGACTAGTGACTTTTATACAATGCACTGAGTTGCATGTTGGTTGATTACGACATAACAATAATATTTATTACATTTTCAATTGTTTTTTTTACGAATGGAAGATTAACAACAATTATGCAATCCATTGTTAACTACAACATTGTTTAGTTTGTTTTCAATCGACTTCAAAGAGATCGTCGTCTTTAGTTCCCTTTCTTTTAGTTTTTCTTGTTAGTATATTGGAATGGGGATAATTTCAAGGTAGTCCTGTTCAAATTTCATTAATACGGGACTTCAAAAATACCCAAGTCCATTGTTAATGATATTGTGGACTGACTTGGACTGCGATGGCACCACAGAACCCCATAACTGAGCCGATTTGTTTACGTTACATTTTCATCATGATCATCAGCGAATAATAGTCCATTGCTGGACATAGACCTTCCACAGTATCCAGTCATCCGCTTTCCGTATCTAGCAACTTCCTGCCGTCCTCACGAGATCATCAGTCCACCACAAAAAGGGCGCTCAACACTTCTGGTCCCTATCCGTGGCTTCCATTCCAAGATTTTCCTACCCCATCCGACGTAGCGACGCAACAGATGCAATTGGCCTATTGCCACTCCAGCCTACTGATTTTAAGAACTATGTCGTCTACGTTCTGGATTGTATCCCATAGAAGAAACATCTCCATCGCTCGTTGTGCGACTTTTGACTTATGGTCCAGCCACAGAATCAGATACCAAGTCATCACTACATTGTCATGAAGTCGGTTTTTTGTTAAAAATATAATTAATATATGACAATGATATGTTGTTTTTTTTTTTAAATATAGTAAACAATGTTAAAGTAATTGCAACAAGATAAATCTCAACGCAACCGGATAAAGACGCCTTGACATATTCGTCGTCGACTGCTGCCAAACACAATACTCCTTACGATAGTACTTACTATAGATACTTCTTGTAATTTTGCTTGTAGGAATGTGTCTCTAATAACAGGAATAATTGTAGTTCTAGTGTATGGAATAGAAACAAATCTGGTATCGCTTTTCTTTGTAATAAATAATAATCTATTCTGTTTTTGTTGTGGCTTGTTGGGAACAAGTTTATGTTGCAAAAGTGAGTGGCAGTGTTGTCAGGGGATGTCTCAGGAGAACTTATATCGATCAGATTATAGACATACTAAAGAAGGGCGATATACGGAGCACCCGCAACCGACGAACATGTTTGCGTAGATGTATGGATGTGGAAGAAGCGAGAGAGGTGTGCCAGGATCGCGCCAAGTGGAAATCCATGATCTCTGCCTACGCCTATGGGTTACGGGCGTGAACTTACATTTTATTTATTTATTTTTGTGAAGACAAGGGGGAGAGACCAATAGATGTATATATATATAGGACAACACGGAAGAACTCAGACTACATGAGCTTTGTGTATGTATATAAGTTTTATAACATTTAATGTATATTTTTAAAACATTTTTCAACTATATATCTCTGTATACAGCTGATGATAATTTAATGATTTTCATCAGCGGTCTAGTGTTCCTCATACATTCTTAATTCACGCCCAAAACAGAAGCAAACCCTTTATCAATACTAGTCACATAATCAAATTTAAAACAGTATTAATTTCTGTTACGACGATTTTCATGAAATCTTGTATTTGCATTCGGGTTTTATTTTTTAATTTGTCTATATAAAAAAAAATTGACAGATATTTGCATTATCTAATTTTGTAGCTTGTCAAGGGCTCACTTACAGATATCTCATATTTTTGTTAGATGGCGCTATATTTAAAAAATACGATGTTTACAGACAAAGGACAAGGCAGAGCGAAGCTCGGTGCACAGTCTAGTCGTGAATGGAGAAGAATAGATTCGGGCACCTCGTAAAGTAACATTGAACGTATCGTGTAAATGTTGAAACATATTTAACTTGAACAAGCTATTATTCAATTGTTCTATTTTGTATTCAAATCCTTTGTAATGGGAACTAGGAAGAAAACAACTTACTTAATTAAATGAATAGTTATTTACTATAATATTTTTAACGTTACGTGAACTAATGCTGCGTTCTGATTGCTATCGATTGATTTCCTTGTACGGTCGAAATATAAGCCCGCGCTTTAAGATCGGCCATTTTGTTTTCAAGGTCGAGGCGCGGGATATAACTATGTTGTTTCTACGTACTAGGTTTAGTCAGTTCACGACGTCCCGTTTGATGGTCGGCAGGGAATGAAAAATTGTGGCCTTAAAAAATAATTAGTGACAGATTTCGTGGAAGTGTTATTTTACATGGTAATTTTTTATTATTATTAAATTGGTATGATAATAAATATAAGCTTTTTAAGCAACATTTTCAAACTGATATAAAATAATTATTATTCCATTTTCATTTCCTTTCTTTAATTTTCCATATTTAGTATTTTTGAAAAATAAATAAATATTAAATTAAATAAAAATAAGATTCTTATTCCAATAAAATTTATAATTTTACAAAAGATAATTTTCTGATCATTATGTCTTTTTTTTAAAGACGATATACAATTGTTTTAAGTATTTGTAATAAAAATATATTGTTTATAAATATATTGAATGTTCTACCAAAACTACTCGACATATATCCTAGAACAGTATCGGACAGGCCATTGTACAACATCCTGAACACCTCGTATGGTAATTTCTGTCTAAGTAACCACAGTCTGGACAGTACAGATCTTAATTTTGAACAAACATAGTATACGTGGTTCCCAGTTAAACTTTTTCTTAAAATTATTTAAACTTTCGTGAGACATATTTCACCCACTCATCCTGAGGAAGAGTCCTCGAAGGGCTCGAAACTTGTCGGTACATACACCGAACCACGCGTGAGTAAAGCCGTTTTAATTAGTGTGTTAAACTTATTCTTTATAATATTTGATAAGCCATTTCAATCATGTTACAGTTAAGGCTAGTACACGCTGAAGTATATCGCTAAGCTAGTACGAATGCAATTCTCTTGTTAAACTAAACGCATAACTCATAAAACATCTAAAGTTTGGCTGATTTAGGATAATTCAAAAGACAGGAATAAGAAGTTGTATCATCCTCTGATACGAGTAACTTAGCTCTTGTACTTTGCCAACGTCGGCAATCTTAACAGAAATCATCATGATCTTAATATCAATAAATATATAATACACTTTCTACAAAATTTAATTAATTTAGTTCTGTTTGTGGCTAATATCTCCATATAATTCAGCTACCTTTCTTGTGAAGGCCTGAAAACTTGTACGTATGAATGAATGGAAGACCTTGATTGATGCAGTAAACCAGTTCCTAATACTATTGTGTTTGTCATCAAGTTGGTTCTTGTCCTTTATTTTATTCCCGACAGCCACTCAATGATACTCGTAAAATAAAGGTAGCTGTAGTGAAACTTTTCGTAAATAATATTTCATCTGTATATCTACATAGTATGTATATGTGTGAGAGGCATTGGGAACGTTTGACATTCGCCGTGTTTGTTCAATTGTGCAAACACGGCGTACGGCAAACAAAATTAAACAAGTTTCGCGGTTTGGCGAAATTTCTCTTCCGCTAGCTACGGGCTAAACGGTTTTTAACGTTTGGTATTGATTTTTGGCACATTGTGTATTTTAAGTATATTCAATTGACGAGAACCCTGAGATTTTTAGATGGCGTGAACTTTTTCATACACACCCCTAAAACAACGTGTACAACCCCACACCGCTAGCTGCTAAATCCAGCAACTAGGCCCCTAGATTACATTAGGGACCTAGAATTTTTATTTTTTAGCTCAAGATCACTCGGATCGCGAGCCCTGTATTCGATGAAGCTGTAAGAACCGTCAATAAGGTTACCAGCAACGACATCTCCGAAAATTAGTAACGTGTACAATGATAAGTTGGTTCTAGTAACTATTGGACCGCTTTATTGGATTTGTGACAACGTTATAGACATAGAAATTTAGTAAAAATCTATGACAACACTATGTCCATTTCATAACATTCATAAATAATTTCAAACAGGTTCTCCGAAAGTAAGACGAGCGGTACAGCGCTCCATTTAGTTATTCCACGCAGCCTTCCCTTCGTTACAATTCATATCACTGCGGCGTCCAGTACAATGGATGTTGAAACTTGTCTGAACACTGTACTCTTTTTGAATTTACGTTTAAGATATGATACCATCATTATTGGCTGTATCAATGAAGACGTGACTCCGACAACCCGAATACTTATTATTAAAGCAAGAACATAATCTTGACTATTGCAAAATTATAAGATGATATACGGTCTGGTTAGTGATTATAACTTGCCAGAAAGTAACCACTTCTTAATTAAATGGGTCCATTAATCGAAGAACGATACTAAACTCTAAAGAACGATACTAGACTCTTTAACGAACGATACAATACTCTTTAAAGAACGATACTAGAATCTTTAAAGAACGATACTAGACTCTTTAAAGAACGATACTAGACACTTTAAAGAACGATACTAGACTCTTTAAAGAACGATACTAGACTCTTTGATTTTTTTTGACTTTGATTGATTTAATCAGAATTTTCACTAAGAGAATTATGAAACTTATTATGAGATTCGTGTAAATTTCAAAAGACCATAGTTTTCAAATTGTCATTGAAATTCTGAAGAATATTAAATGCATCTACAAACATACACTTTATAATATTAGTATTGATTCTAATAGTAAATGTTATTGTTTCAGGTAAATCACTACATGAAGGGCCAACGAAATGAAGCCGTTTATTAAACAGGTACTATCTCCATTTCTAGCTCTGGTTCTTTGTAATTCTTCCCACTGTATTTTAGATGAGGCATCATTCTTTAGGATAACAACAAGGTACCAATATCTTTAGTTCCTGCTGTACTAGATTCCCCAGGGATTATATGTTGATCTTGATTATTTCTAGATTACATTCTTTGGGCTCAGTCGGAGACCAGCTCGCCTCTGCCTAACAAGATGAGTTTTGAAGATTTTGATATTAAAACGCATAACGTAATTCTCCTTTCACTTTTGACGTATGCATTCCCTGTGTCCCACTGTTAATGGACTCTCATTCGAACAAAACGTTTATCATCGTAACTAGGGCTGGACAATCGTCGGTTAAAATAAATTGCATAGCGGGAAACCAGCGAAACGGGTGGTTGCAGCTAGTTTAATATGGAAATTAACAATATGTACAATATACTACATTACAACGTGTTGCCTTGGTGGCGGTCGAGGACCAACAAAAACTAAAACACAGTCGACACGTGGAGAATGTAGAAAAAAAGAAAAATTAATTTGTTCTTGTTTGCGGCCAGTTGGATACAAGTTGCCAGTTGTTTTTGCGTAGACAGGTGATTTCAATCATTTCTTATTACGCTTGTAGCTATTGTCTACATTTAAAAATATCGATTAAAATGTATACACCGTAGATATAGAAGGAACCCTGAGAAAAGTTAATGCTACTTGAAGTATTTATTCTACGCAAGCGAAGACGCGGAAACCCTATACTTATAACGGAGCCAGCAACAACAATATCTGTTGCACGAACATGCCAGCACGACTGGTTAAATACCACGACCTCACAGAAGGCGTTAAGTAGAAGTATTCTGCGTTTCGTGTGATGTGAGTAAGGTGCCGGAGGAAGGAAATATAATTTTCTCTGTCCATTAAAGGCAGGCAATGCATCTGCAACTCATTACCTTGTTGCAGATGCGTATGGGTCGCGGTCACTTGATATCAGGTAAACCGCTAACTCGTTTGCCATATAAATATTTTACTATAAAAAAGAAACGGTTAAAAATTATATTGTTTATTTTCCAGGCGTTCGTGGTATCCGGTGCAGCGCTTAACATCGTTGGGCACGGCTGCGCGCATGGCTTCCCCGCCGTGCTGTTCGCGCAGCTGAAGGCTGACGGCGGCCCCGTCACCCTCACTGATCATGATACTTCCTGGATAGGTAAGCTTGTGACTTGTGATATCCGCCATCATACCTGCTGTAGTAAATTTTATTATCATTCGTGGGTTTACGCTACCTTCAAATTTATAATCAAACCTACAACCACCTATGCGAACAATTTGAATGAGTAAAAAACATCAAGTTAGTCTGAGAATTAAAAAAAACAATTTCATTATGTTTTTGAAACAATATTTCTTTATAATCTTATGAAATCTTATAATCGACAGAAAGTAATATGTGTGTTTATTCTCAATTCCAGCATCCGTGGTTGGCGCGATGGGCATCGTAGGTAACTTCATATCCCCGATTCTCATGACGAAGTTCGGACGGCAAAAGGCGCACCTCATCGGCACCGTGCCTGCACTCCTCGGCTGGATCGTGTTTGTCATAGGCAACACCGTGCCCGCTTTCATTCTTGCCAGACTTCTACATGGCTTAGCTCTAGGCTTACGGACACCCTTAGCTGCAATATTAGTAGCCGAGTACACCGAACCGAAGTATCGCGGAGCGTTCCTTGGAACTTTTGCAATATCCTTAGGCTTAGGAATTCTATTATCTCACGTCTGGGGCGCGCATTTGACGTGGAAAATGACAGCTGTGGTATGCTCCATGTTTCCATTAATAGCAATGACTATAATAAGCCTATCGCCAGAATCTTCAAGCTGGCTAGTTTCGAAAGGCAAATTCGACGAAGCTAGAAAAGCTTTCGTTTGGGTTAGAGGCAATGGCGAAGAAGAAAAGCAGGAATTGGAAGCGTTAATCAAAGCTCAAGAAAGAGAGCAAATACTTGAACATAATACTATTAAAGTTATCAAGAAGTTTAAATGGAAGAGGATAATGAACCCAGTGATAAATACGCTAAAGATGGTGTTGAAAATATTTAAAAAGAAAGAGTTTTACAAGCCGTCCATTATAGCTATAAGTATGCTAATAGTGTTCGAGTTTGGAGGAGCCCACATGGTGCCTGCTTACGGGAATTTGATCCTCCAGGCGGTATTGGATAAGAAGGATCTGAGCGAAGTCACTTGGCAGTTTACTGTGATAGATTTATTGAGGACGATATGCGCTTTGCTAGCTATATTTTTACTAAAGAACTTCAAACGTAGGACAATTTTGTTTTCAAGTGGTGTTATGACTGTGTTCTCATTAAGTGCTGTATCAGTTTTTATGTACTTAAGAAAAGCGGGTATTTTCACCGAAGGTTGGGTGCTGGACGTAGTTCCGATGTGTTTAATGATATTGTACACATTATCGTTCTGTTTAGGATTAGTTCCACTGAATTGGGTGATATGCGGAGAAGTGTTTCCTTTAGCATATAGAAGTTTGGGGTCGACTTTGTCTACATCATTCTTGACTCCATCTTTTGTTGTGTCTATGAAGACTGCTCCTCATCTGTATTCTTCGATCGGTGTGGAGGGAGCGTTTTTGGTGTATTCAGCTACTTTGACTGTCTGTTTGTTGGTAATGTACGCTTTGCTACCGGAAACAAAGGATCGTACATTGCAGGATATTGAAGAAAGTTTTAAAGGTAGAAAGGTTCGTGATGTCGAAACTCAACTAAGTCTTATCGATAAGGAAAATGTTGTTCCGAAATAAGTTACTACAAAAGTATTAAATTTACATTATATGTTTTAAATATAGTGAAGAATGTACAAAGATAAAATAAATCATAGTATAGTTTGTAATTTTATTATACAATCATTATATTGCCTATAATACCTTCTACTTATGGCACCACAGTGGATCCAAGAATTGTTATAATCAACGGCAAGATTTCATTTGATCATAATAATTTTCTACCAAAACCATTTTTTTTTGTGTCCGCCTGTACCCAATTATGGGAAATTGAATGCTATCACTATTATGATATAAAAGTTAGGAGATCTCTAGTAAATTATGATTATGTGAAAGACAAATATTTAAGTTGTTTGGAATAAAAAGTTTCCGAGTTAAATGAAAGGAATTTAAGGTTTGGGGCTAATTAACATGTGGTAGTGGAAGCTGGCACCGAAATATGAGGAATAAGCAAGAGGCAGGACGCAAGGAAAAGGTGTTCGAGTGGAAGTGAATGCGAAGAAGAAAGCGTGGCTTGTCTTACTGGCAGTCAAAGCAAAGAAATCAGACTTTACGAATTAAGATATCGAAAGGATTAAGTTATGATTTCGTTGTTTGAGGATGAGAGTGAATGAGATAGTGAATAGGAAGGAACAAGAAAGAAATTAGAGGGGTGAAAAAAGGTTGTCTGACGACTTCCAGGCAAGTACAAGGAAGGTTTTGAAAATTTGTCAAAAATTCCAAAGGAGGATCAGTACAATCGACAATGAATGCTGTTTGTGATAAGAATGGAGTCATTCTGTATGATGTAGTAGCAATTCTGAAGATGGATATCTAATTCTGAATATCCCTGGATATTTGCAAAGTTTGAATGTGAGGAGGTGATCTGTATCAAACACTGCCGATAGTCAAGAAGAAAAAGAGAGATAAGATTTTGATTGCGATGAAAAGAATGAAATGGGGTAAAGCATGACAAAATTTCCCATTTAAATACCGAGAGATGGAGAAGGTTTAGTTGCAATTTTGCTGTGGGTCTTTTTAAATATATGTTGGAGACATGGCCTAGTATCAGTAGATGGGTGTAAAACTGTCATCGTCCTGCTACATAAAGGAAAAGTTTCATAGCATGAATGGGTGAGATAGTTGTAAAATGTCTCTTGTACGCCGATGACCAGGTCGTGTTTGCGTCCTCGGCAGAGGACTTACAACTTATGGTAACCATAGTGAAAAATGCATTAGAAGGTATGAAGGTCAAATTAGACAAGACAAAAGTAATGGTTTTTGAAAGAGAACTAAGTAACACAGTACTTAGTTGAAATAAATGTTAACGTTAAAGAAGTGGAACAGGTGGAAGAGTTCGTGTTGGGGTGTACGTTTATTAGAGATCGTAGGCATGTTAAATATTTTGAACGACGAGTGAATGCGGGAAATAGAATGAAACGGGCTATAGGTAACAGTAGTGAGGAGTCAGAATGTGTCTAATTTTTTTTTATGGAAGTAGGTGGCAAACGAGCAAGCGGTTCACCTGCTGTTAAATGACCGCTACCTATAGGCATCTGCAACAAGCTAATGCTTCGCCTACGTTTAATGACCAGAGGACCCTCACCCGTCAAATTCTCTTCCCATACTTTCCTTATTCAAAAAGGATGAAAAGGGGAATAGGATTGGATGTCGACCTATAGCACTGCACTATCAGACGAAACGCAGAATATTTGTACTTTAAGCCTGAATTCTGTGGGGTCGTGGTGTTTCACCGGTCGAAACGGCGGCGGCGGCGAAATTCACGAAACAGATTTTGTTTTTCAATCAACAAATTCTTTGCATGCTGATTGCATGTCTGTTTTAGTTTTATGGTCACAGCGCTTTAGTATGACTACTTCTTTGTATGACATCAGATTATATACAGCCAAAAAATGAATCGCCTCATTTATTCCAGCCTCGCGTTTCTTTAATGAGAGTTTTATTTATGGTTTAGTAAAGAAATTGCAAGCCTTTGAATAAAGTTACCTTCAGAGTCTGTTGGTGCAATTATCTCAATAGTTATTTTTTAAAACGAGCGTAATCTTGAACTGATGACGTATTCATTCCAACCGCTACCTTTAGTACATGAATAGCTGGGAATTTACCTAAGCAAATGAGCATGATGTCAATTCAGTACAAGTTTCCGAGGTTCTTTTGAAGTGGCATTAAATGAGACGTTTCTGTTACAAAATGTTGTTTTCGAAAGAACCTTTGGTATTTAAATTTTATAGTGTATAGTATAAAATTTGGCAGGGATCAATATTGAGAAGGGAAAAGACGTGTTAAGCTGCGCGTGGCTAGAAACCGTAAGAGAATGAAAAGGAATTAAGCCAGTCGGAGTATTATTTTGCCTCCCACAGAAAAATGACAGTCGTGCGAAGTAAGCGGCCAACCTTCACGAAGCACTAGAAGAAGAAGTATGTAAATATACTATATGTACGTATAATCTTAATATATAAAACAAAATCGGGTTCGTTCGAACAGTTATACCTCGAGAACGGCTGGACCGATTTTTATGGTTTTTAATTTGTTATATTTGTCTCCGTCCCGAATAGCAGAGTAACTATTAAAAACATTAGGAAATAAATAATAAAAAAAAAACATATACAAAACATTCACGGGTTTCGTAACTGTCAAACATTTAATGTTCATCCCGTCGAAACGGTCAACTCTACCCTCTAAATAAAGAACTTCAGAAATTTTAAAGAACTTCAGAAATTTATTTTGTGTAAACTAAGGACAATATGTCAAGCTACTAAAAATAGAACAAATGAACGAATGTCTTAATTAAAAAAAAAATGTCAAATCGTTGGTCTCACAATCATTATAGATTATTCTGTCAATGCAGTCAAAGTCTGTATCTATCTTCTAGCTTCTATATAATTAAAAATCAATGTTTGTATGTTTGTTCTCACGCATTTCAAAACCACTGATCAGATTGTGATGAAACTTTGGTAGGGTGTTCCAAGGTCGCCTCCGCAGGCTTGTCAAAGAATAAAAAGTAATGATAAAACAATCAAAAGAGTTGCAGATACATTAGAAGATCGGTAGAGAGTAAATAGAAATAAAAAAGAAGAATATAAAGAATAAAATAGAAGTAAAAAAGGAAAAATAAAAAAAACGTGTGTACTTGTACGTGTGTAATTTTTTTTCCGGTTTGTCAGTACTCTTTGCAGAAAGAAGATATTAAACGCAATTGATAACGGTTTAATTATAATAATTTTCAGTTCTCACAAAAACTTGAGAGGCAATAAGGAACCAACTTCGTGATATTGCTTTTAGATGCTAGGTGCGCGCGCATCGCAATAAATCACTTTCATTTTTCCCAAACGCACCGAGAGAAGTATTGCTTCGAAAGGAGGAAGGAATAGGGAGGGAAAGGTTTGGACAGTAACGTAAAGTTAAACTTTAAACAATAGAAGTGACGCTTGACGCAGTTATGTTATCCGTAAGATACAATTGCGCAATGTTACTTATTTGTGGGTTTAAGTGTATTCCGTATTTCAAGTTAGATTGTAAAGCGGTACAAATACGCTAAGTCGGGCGACGAACGTGCCCAAGTGGCTGCGGCCGTCGACCGATAGCAGCCTTCGGAAATACTATGGCTATTGTCGGATGTACAAAAATACCTACTCAAATACTCACGAAAGCGACAATAACTTGAACGTAACTTAGCAGCCCGGTGTAATTTTACTTCAGCTGTTTTTATTAATATTGTAAAGGGTGGCTTACTTTTATTTACTGACAGTTAATTAGTGGGGCTACTTTTCCGCAACTCCACGACTTGGGCGTATTTTACGTGTGGGGAACTTGGATCACTCAATCCAGCCCAACTCCTCGAAGAATCCCAACACCTCAATGTTGTTGGTGATCTCCGGGAGTGATCCCCGAGATATTTAACGCTGTAATCAGACACTGACAGAGGATAAAGGAGAAACTGACTGACTCACTGATACATCAAGGCACAGCACAAACTACTGCGCCTGGAGACTTTAAATGTTACACAGATAATTCTATTAATACGTAGGCGAGCACTAAAAAAAGGATTATTCTAAATACATCCCCTAAAGGTCAAAAGTAGGGGATGAAAGTTTGGATGGAGAAATATTTTTCCTTCAGCAGAATTACTTGAAAATTGACATAAACACTTCTCAGTACAAATAATTAAATTTCGGGATTTTTGATAATTCATCCTCTTAAGGTCTATTTCAAGCTTTCGACATACGTCATGAGTCTTTTTATGGCTAAAAATTATTAGTGCTCCCTGTGCGAAGCCGGGGCGTGTCGGTAGTATTGCATAAAGGTAAAGTGTCTATCAAATACGATATTTGCAAGCTCGTATCTGTCGAATTAAAAATCAGCATTGCAGAAACCCTTGTGGCCTCAAAGCGTATGCCGCAGCGCTCTTGAAAGCTCTTACGATCTTGATAGGTCGTACAATACTTCGATGTGTTGTGGTGCATCAGTGTCAAATCGATAGAAAATAAGCTTTCTTTATAATACAAACGAGGTAAGCAGAGATCACAAAATATCCTTGAATATATTTAGTAATTTATCATAGAACTTAAGGAACTTATAAATGTACGAGTACATGACAACGGTCGACGGCAGAAAAGGATAGATAACAGATAACTCACAGATTATATATTTTCCTTTCGATTGAGTCAAACGGGTATAAGGCGAAGCACACACACGCGGCGTAAAACCGCAAGTGCGCACCTGATCTTAGAAAAATAAACTTAAAATGAACACGTACAAGACGGAAGTCATGTCCAACATCCATTTTCCTTCAACTGCAATATCCATCGGAGGCCGTACTCTCGAAGTTGTTGACGAGTATACCTGGCACAGTTTGTCCTACACCTGGGACAAACTGTGCAGCTAGGTAGGTCCAACTTCGAGAAGGTCAATCGCCGAGTCCGACTCGGATGGGCAGCGTTCGGGAAGTTGCCAGATATCGAAGCAAAAAACCGCAAGTGCCTGACATTAGTCACTATATTTTGGAAACTAGAAAATAAATCAAATACATTATTCCAATAATCAATGTGCATCCTAATTTCTTTAACGAGCGACGAAATTGCTGCATGCATTAGTCTTGTTCGTTTTTACAGGACGTAAACTTTGCTGTACTCTTCACAAAAACTTAACTATGACGTCAACAGGTCTCATGTTATTGTGCACGAATAGTAAAAATTTTTTCACGAGCTCTAGACTCTAAACAACTAAGTACTTTTACTGCTAGGCTATCAGGTAAAGTAATCAGAAAAATTAATATAGTAATATGTGTAGATCGGTTTTACCCTGAAAACGTCGATAATATCGTATCATTTTGGTCAGGTGGAAACACTTCAGACCTGAAAACAGGTCAGATATATGTAGGTTATGGATTCCAATCGAGGACCCTCACATAATAATATGTAGATCGCAATTGACCCGCCAGATCATATTTTAATGCCTACACCGAGCCAACAACATTTCACGCATGCGTCAAACTTTTTAACTGTAAATTTTTTAGAGCCGACATCATTGTTTCCCGCGCTTTCGCCCAGCGCTGTCAAAAAGCGCGCGCTTCGAGCGAAAACTTCCCGCGTTTCTTTTCTCCAACTATGAAAATATATATAATGTGCTTAGCAAATGAAATATAAGTTATTAAATTGAATTCTTTCTTAATATTGCAAGATTTAAAATGTCATTAAATATGCAATAAAAATGCACTAATTAAAATGTATTAAATTAATCGTGATTAGTAAGCCCGAAGAATAAATTCAAGATGGCCGTCGAGAAGTTTCTTTGGGCATCCACTGTCCTCCTCCGTCTGATGCTGGTGGCCACCGACTTGTGCTACACGCAGTACGTACCCAGTATTTCTGAAACATCTATCAAACAATAACTTAGCCTTAATTTATCCATCATACCTATCCATTAATTGAAAATAAATTAAATAAATTAATTAAACTTTATTGTACACTTTCCACATAGCTGGTTCATTATGGCCTTGGCTCCTGGTATACCTGTATTAAAGAAAATTTATCCTTCGATTTTAAGAACTCCGTTAAGGAATGATGATGAAATATCAAAAAACTTACGTGTTAGCAGTATTCTATGCCTTAATGATGATTTTTCATATCCAGTTATCCTACTTACAATATTATAAATGCGAAAGTTTGTATGTATGGATGTTTGTTACTCTTTCACGCAAAAACTACTGATTGGATTTTATTGTTACTTTACAGTATAATATAGGTTATACATCAGAATAACATATAGGCTATAATTTATAAAAATATTGTGTCAATTGTCCACAATATAACGATAAGTGTCAAGTACGGAGGAAAAAATTCTAAGAGCCATTCTGGTGTGCGCTGCAAAAACCGTTAGAGTTACACATATATAATGTACAATGGAAATGTTAACCTTTAAATAGTCCTACAAA
>JWHW01025460.1:195541-233860 GCA_000931545.1 Papilio glaucus | reverse complement strand
ATATTAGTCAGTATTTTGATTACGGAAATTAACGAGACAAACATGAACGTGATATTCAGTGCTGTCAATAGAAAGGCATTGTACTATTTTTATACCGATGACTGGATTCATCAATTCCGCTGATTGTCTTGAACTTGTCTCAAGCTTGCCTTTAATGTATTGAACGATTTAAATTAATCTTCAGAGGAATCAATTAGTGTAGGAAAAGCTAATATTTCAGTTTGAATCATTTTAAAGTGGTACAAACTTGCAACCACAGTTGTAGTATGCTTATATTGAAATAACGCCCCACGCAACAACTCTAAATGGAGGAGGTATATAAAAAGACGAGGGGACAAGACTTAGGAACTCTGTCGACCTTGATGACTAGCCTACACAGAGTTATATAAAGATTTCTACTTCACGTCTTTATAGCTTAGCAAAAAGTTGTACGTAACTCTAGATAGATAGTTTTCTCGTCCCTGGAGATTTTATATAGATATTAATGACATACTAAAGAAAGGCGATATATCGAGTGCCCGTAACTGACGAGTATGACTGCGTAGGTAGCGCGGCTTTTGGAAATCTGTAATACCTGCATACACCTCTGCGTTACGGGCGCAAGCGCAGATTTTTTCCGTATCATAAATATTATCTTTTAATTTCTGGAATTTGATATCCGTATATTACCAGTTTGCTTACGTATGTTATAAGTATTTTTGTCAGGCGTCTTACGTAGACTTTTAACTTTGTATACCTTGTTTCACAGCAAGATGTGATTTTTATAAACAAAGATTTTCACGTTAAAATTCGTCAATTCCAAAATATTTTCGAACAACAACTTTTTCTCATATTACCTTATAACATTAGCTATACTTATTACACAATTTCACTTCACTTTATCTCACGATTTCCATAAAATTACAACATTTCCGATGAAAGTATAAAAAGTGTAATGGCCGCCATGTATGGTAAATGACGTTTGTTTGTTTACAACAATCATATCTTGCTTTGAAACGAGGTAAAGTTATTGTTAGATGTTAGAAAACGTTAACGGTTGTACTCTACAGGAATAGTCAATTTGAAAACTGACCAGACGATTATCATAATGTATGCTTGAATCACTGGCACCGTTCGAATGGATTTATTTTATTTATATCTTACTTTTACTAACCAATGTTACCCAGGGACTCCCCTAGCTGTTTCACTGAACCATAGTGTTTATCCATATTGGCCACCAATTTCGTATTTATCTTATCAGAAAAAAAAAGTTGTACAACATATTTTACGACTAGCCAATTTAAGAAGTTTTTGCTTCATAATGTCCATTGAAGTGATTTTGCGAATACATAGTTTTTTTTTTTAAATGAGAGTTTTTTTAGGCAATTAACTTCCCTGGAAGTAAGGGTAAACTCACAATATTTTCTTTGAATATAATTTTTAATATTGTTTATGTACCTTTACATTATGTACGCTCCTTTATCTGTAATTGAAGTTACATGTTACTTATTACCCAGGTTATATTAAATGTATTTACACTATGACTAACGCTTGTCATTCTATTGATAAACCATATTGAATATATAAATCTGACTTACTAATATATGAAATATATATGCGTAGAGAACAAACATACAAACATTAATTTTGATTAATTTAATACGCACTCACCCGTAGATGTAGGTTGAAGCTATGGATTTCCATTTGGCATAGTCCTGGCAGTACCCCTCGCTTCGTCCACAATCATACATCTACCCATACATCGTTGGTTTTAGTTGCATAGTCTTGATACCGCTTTTTATTAATATGTTATCAATCTGATCAATATAAGTTAGAACGACCCTATCACCAACACCGTCCTTCACTTTCGCAACATAAATTATATTATGAATTTAATAAATATATCAACATCGGCAATTAGAACTAGCCTATCAATTAGTTATTTATATAATTAACAATCGGCTATCAAAACAAGTCACCTGATAACTTGGTGACAGCAATTATCTTTGTCATTTTAGCTTAACCAGAGTAGGTCAGTCTGTCAGTCTGTCCATTCAGATACGTGAGAAATTTCCTTAGCATAATATTTACAGCTATTGCCCGCAATAACGATAAGGGGTACTGTCAAAGGAAACGTTGTAAACGCGCATTAGATTGTGTAGGACTTCGCCGACACTAATGAGCTGCTAATCCTAGGCTTACTTAATGGATTTATGATGGAAGGACCGAAGGATAGATGATCGTGTTGTGACGTATATGTGTAGTGTTTAGGTAAGAATCTTTAGTTAGTTTAGTTTAACTTGTTACTTTTTGAAGTACATTATAGAGACATGACGGAATTGTATTTTATTTTTTGTGGTAGAAGGTAGCAAAGGAGCAAGTCCGCAACATCTGTGTGTGTCACAAATGGGTCGGCTCGACCAGTGAACTACCACGACCTCACAGAAAGACACAGGAGGTAGGCGTGAAGTAGAGTATTCTGCTTTTCGTCCGATGAGTGTGGTGCCGGAGGCCTAATTCTAGTCCTCTTCCCCTTCCCGTCCTTTGCTAATAAAGAAAGGATGGGAAGGGGATGAGTGCTTGACGGCGAATAGGATGAATAGAAAAGGGTAATGACCATTTTCGGTTTATCTATCCTCCTCTGTCTATAAAGATAGGCATCGCATCTGCAACTCATTGGCTTGTTACAGATGCCTATGGGTAGCGATCACTTGGTGTTGGGTGAAACGTTTACTCGTTTACTACCTTTTACTATTTAAAAAAAAACCTGATGTTAAGTGACCGCTACTCATAGGCATCTGCAACAAGGATATGAGTTGCAGATACTTTGCTACTAATTTGGACAGAGGAGAGGATAGATCTCTATTTCTCGAACCAGCGAACTCGTCCACTGCTTGACATAGACATAACTCCATTGATCGCCACAAAGAACAGTCTTCTGTCGTCCTCATCCAGTGGGCAACTTTGACATTGATTCATTGTGTGGGAGCTACTGCGCTACCTCGACCTGTAAGTAGGGATAGATATGATAATGAAATGAAGAATGGAAGGAGGAATATGATTGGAATTAGGCGACTGGTTACCTGAGGTCTTAATACTTTTTTTTTGTCCTACCGTAGTTAAAGGTATCTATAAAGATATGTGCCACTAACAAAAGATAATTCATTGTTCTTTACGAACGGAACCGTGTTGCAAAAAATATATTTAACAACTGATGTTAATCAAATAATTGTATGATTTAATAACATACAGTTGCTTATTTAACAAAGCGAAGCGATGGCGGTGTGGAACATTTTTTAAATTGTGATACACCGGTTCGAGCCGGTTATTCTCCCAACAACTAGGGCTCCAAACGGAAATAATAAAACAAGAAGAGAAAACTTAGGGTATTTACGGACTACATGCACAACACGTTCGTGGGTTCGAATCCGTCATTCGACTATGGTCATGAACCATGTCCAGTACAAGTTTCAGTTTAGTTGGAATTATTAAAAGAAATACTAGTTTATTTCGATAATCTAAATCAAAAGGATATCCCATCAAATCCTCTTCGCCTTCCTATCGTTTTGTAATTGGTAATATGACGGGAAGGGGAAGAGGACCAGAATTAGGCTTCCTAGAAATACTTCTACTTATATAAAATACCCTGGAAACACGGCCATCTGATTCCATATATAATATAGTACATATACTACTTTTCTTTTATAATACTTAAATAGATAATTACACCCAGACTCAGGACAAACAGATGTCTGTCCTGGGTGGGAATCGAACCCACGATCTGGGGCGTGAAAAGCAAGTATCTTACGAACCACGCCACCCGGTAATAATAAGTAATAATAATTTTAAATTATAATAAATAATTATAATAATATATGTTTCTCCAAAAACCAATTCAGCGATGTCACTAGGATAGTTGACCTTCTGAATAGACCAACGTAACTAAGATCCGAGACCGGGAGTAGCTAGGATATAACAGTTTTGACAGGAGACCTAATCACAATAACATGTTATCGCTAAAATGGATTAGAGTGGGGAGAATTAAAGGCTAGAGATAAGGGGATTTAGTTAAGTCTGCCGGTGATGTGCGATAAACATTATGGATTGGAATCAGTGTAAGCTATATGTGGATTTTTTTAGTAGAAAGTATTTTTATATGAGTAATAAAGACAATCCAATTAGCTCAATCCGGTTGCATATGGTCTTAGACAGGTTCCACCTTGAAGATTCACGTAGGTTCATGCGTTCCATTCTATACGAAGAACTAGTGAAATTAGCGGATCATGTGATGTTAAGTGACCTCCCACAGGTATCTGCAACAAGCTAAAGAGTTGCAGATGCGTTGTCTACCTTTAGACAGAAAAAAACGATATTTTATTTTCCTATTTATCCCCTCCCCTTATACTTAGCTTTAACGTAAAGTTTTAAATGTACATGATATCACAGAGTAAAAATTCAACTATCTGGCTGGAGATATATTTGTTTTAATTATTTAACGTCCATCCAATGTTTGTCTATTGTTTATTAGCATGACGTCTTATTAACTAATAGAACAAGCACATAATTAAACGTGGCGATCACCGGCAGTAACCAGATCAACCCACAAATGATGAAGCTCACTGTGAATGGTTATAAATAATTATGGTATTTATAAGGGCGACATGAGAGTGAACATTGCGGGTAAGAAGGTAGCTTAATTTTTTTTATGGAACAAGGTGGCAAAGGAGCAATAGAGTCACCTGATATGAGACCGCTACCCATAGGCTTCCACAACAAGCAAATGGAATCGCATATTAATAGAAAGAGGAGGGGAGAGGATAGACAGAAAAAAAGATATTTCCTTGTAGCATTTATGCCCTCCCCGTCCATTACTCCTCCTTTTCCCATCCTATCCTTATAAATAAAGGATTGGAAAGGGGGGCAATTCACTCACTCATCACATTACACGCAGACACATACTCCTACTTCACGCCTGTCTTCTGTGAGGTCGTGGTATTCACCGGTCGACCCTTCCCACTCGTGCAACAGATGTTGCGGGCTCTACCACTGTTATCACATGACCAAATTCTGGCACCAAACAGTATTAAAATATATAAGCATTCACACAAGCAATACAAAACGGTAGGCAGAGATTAAGGATTGCTATGAGGTACGATCCTAGCAAACGAAATGTCAGAACAGAGAAATCCTCGCTTCTATCTTTGTTACGATATTTTTTTCGTAGATCCATCCCCTCACCGATTGTAAATATCTTATGCGAATAAGTTTTATAACCGCTGACGGGGAAAATATTTCCGTTCGTCGTCATTTGTTAAAATTTCTTTTATTTTCCTAAATAACAACTGATATCGTCTATACCTAGATAACAGGCAACAAAGGAACAAACCAAAAGTATGTATTTACTAACGCGCTTTTATTAGCTTGGTGTTTGTTTGTAACGGAATCTTTGAATATGATTTTGAATCCTTTTAATACGTCGAATTAACGTGCAGTAGACATATCCATACTGTAAACCGCAAATACAATACTGAACACAAATCCTGAAAGTCAGAAATCAATTCTAACAAATTTCATAACTTCTATTGTTTTGGTCTGTCCTTCATTGTTATACTGAGATATTTTTTTATATTGTTATTTCATATTTCATTCAACATCTAACATCTGTTGCCAGCCTTAAGATTTTTATCATAGAGCCTGGGTACTGGGTATTAGGAGCTATTAACATGCTTTTATTAACTTGTTTGTTTGTTTGTTTGTATGTAATGGAATCTTTCAACGTTAATTTAAACCTCTTGGAAACTTCGGATTGATTTGAAATGTGGTACACTTATCAATACATTTTTGTCCCATTATGCTTACCACGATCGTCAGAATTTTCGATTTTTAGATTGAAAATAACGCCATCTATGTGTGAAAATTTAAAATACAGTGGATACAATATGGAATGGAACTTAGTTTTAAAAACTAATAATTTTATTACGGAGGTTTAACACTGCCGACAACATTCACACAAAACATATTGTCGTTTGTTCATTGACACATTTGTTCATGTCAATCAAAGCAACATCAAGGAACTGTAATGTAATAAATTGTCTACAGTTGTTTTTCTATCTCGCTTTATATAATATGTTGCTTGGACCCTCCACGTATGATAGATATAGGCATTACCGTCTGTACCATAAGGGCACGCGGGACACACCCAGGGTCCCCATTATTTCGGTTTTTTATTTACAAATGAAACATAACAGAAATATTGAGATAGTAAATGTGGAAGTATTTTGGACTCTGGCATCATTGAGCAGTAACAATAATTTCAAAAAAGGATTCCATATTCTAAGGTGCCCTAGGCCAAGAGCCAAGACGGCATAGCAGTGGATGTCC
The DNA here is from genome assembly GCA_000931545.1 of Papilio glaucus. Lineage (NCBI taxonomy): Eukaryota > Metazoa > Arthropoda > Insecta > Lepidoptera > Papilionidae > Papilio > Papilio glaucus. The sequence continues at coordinate 227,500 of JWHW01025460.1, read as the reverse complement.
GTTGGCTAATAAATAAAAAACAATGCAATGTCAAAAACATCTATTTGTAAAATATTATAAATAAATAATGACACTTTTAATATTGCATAAATGTGTTATCAGTGACGCGGAGCGGGCACATGACCGCCGCTATCTGACGAGGAATTCGGCGTTAAGATTACAGCTGTACGCATGCTATCAGATCGGAGATAATCTGGCCCCTATCGAAAGTCAATGTCGCGCGCCTTGACACTAACTTCCTTCACTTGTCATGTTTGTTAAGGAAAAAATTACACGTGTTTTGTGGTCATCGAGGTCAAAAGACCAGTGGTATGATGGACCAGACAGAGACAGACACACCTGATGACCAGAACTTAACAACATCTGTAGCATTGAGAATAGTTATGGATGCGTTTGGTATTGTGTAGGAAAGATGAGAGGAATAGATAAGACAAGAGGCAGGGGGAGAATTAACAGTGATAGAGCCCGCGACATCTGCTGCATGACTGGCTCACAGACAGGCGTGAAGTAGAATAATTCTGCGTTTCGTCTGATGAGTGAGGTGCCGGAAACCTCTATACACGCGCCGTGGATGCTCCTTGACTCTGTAGCTGAACATAATAGCGTATTGGATCCCTGTGCCTCATTCGATAATTTGCAAAGGACGTTTTTCATGTACCGTTTTGCAGCGTATGTGGTGTCCAGTGTACACAAAATATGTAGTATGAATTCACCTCCACACTGGGGCTTATGAAGTTGCTCACGGCGGCCGACAGTACTTCTGCTTTGAATACTTAGGTCATTACTTAAGCATAGACCTCTTACTTGGTATTTTTAATTTATTCAGATTATAACTTTACCGAATGGTAAAAGATTGTGACACGATTTTGTGTTCGAAGTCAGCTTGAGGAATTTTATTGCCAGCCGATAAAATAAAGCCATAATCTAGTACAATAATTCCTATGTGTCCGCGCATGATTTATGCAGACCATAAACGTATTCAATTGGCGGCAAGAGAATTACGCAACGATTTGCCGATCCAGTGACAATGCTACGCGAATAAGACAGTTCTATGCTACCTTATAAATCGATAGATAATTTAAACGCAGTAAAACTACGAGAAAACTGACTTTCGAAACTAAACAATTCGCGAAAATCTAGAATAACTCTTGAACGAAGTATCGGATAGGGAATTTAAATGGGACCGATCTGTAAACCAAAACTATCGATTGCAAAACAAAATTAAATCAGTTCATACATGTCTAAGTTATGAGGGGTGACAAACATAAAAAATATAAATGAATTTAGAACAATATTTCATCGTAATACAAAAGATTTTTTAATGTACTATAATTGCGAAAATATAGGAACAAATATTCTCCTAATCGGAGTAGACAGACACACTTGGCAACAGCCCATCAATTTTGCCGCACCTTCCCCTTCCCCATCAAATCCCCTCACCCAAAAGGATAGGAATGGGAAACAGATTAGAATTAGGCCCCCGGTACCTCATCAGACGAAACGCAGAATACTTCTACCCCACGCCTGACTTCTGTGAAGTCATGGTATTTCGGTTGAGCGTACCTGCTTGTTCGTGCAACAGATGTTGTTGCGGGGTCTACCACTCCATAAACCTCTTCTTCGTGCAGACATTCTATGATGTCGTGGTACCTTCCCAGTCTGGCGTTGGCTTACTCTAGCCTCTGGGTTGTGCTCCAATAAACTCAACAAGATTTTTAAATACGGTACTAAGCTACTAAGAGATTTAATTTATTTTTTAGTTTAGGTTATAAAAATAAGAACACTATTTTGACACTGAACATCAGGAGTGTTGCCAGTGTACTTTACTGTACCCAAACACTTAGGGTAAAGTGCTCTTGAAAGGATCTACTACAGAATCGGAATGTTATGCATTGCCTTTATGTAACCACCCCTTGTAATGTTTCCGCTTATCGATCCGTGTAACTCGTCCAATTACAACACAAAACAATGTTAAATACATTATAAAGATTAGTTCCATCAAGTCAGTGTAAAACGAATCGATTTTGAATAGTACATTTACTAGCAGAACTCCACATTGGTCAGCTATGTCGTCCGCCTTAGTTCAATACTGGTACCGTAATTATGAATGGCTCAATTAAAATGTAAAGTACATAAAGTAAGTATTTAGTGTTCGTTTTATCACAATCGGTTAATAAATAAAAAAGTTATATCAATTTAACTGTGCTACGGCTATACTGTGTCGACCCCACATACACGGGAAAAGGGCAATGAGATTATGATGAGATTACGGTAGTTTTAAGTAGATAATATAATTTAGTTTAAGTAAAATTGCAGGGCGGGTGAAACCGCGGGGCACTGGTAGTTGATAATATTAGGATAGGTGACAAACGAAAGAAAGACTTATACCTACCCTTATTCCATAAGCATGTATGTGAGGAGATTCATAGATGTAGAAGAGAAAAGACATTTACTTATTCGAGACGTTATTAGAAATTTTAAACAAACATTTCAGAAGCATTGACTTAGTGTCACTCGTGTGGACACCTCATTAAGCCAGTAATGTCAGTAATCTACGGAGTCATTTAAAACAGACAAGTCTAAAGCGTGACTATTTGTTTTTTAATCTTAAAGCCAGTACACATTATTTACCAAAACGCCCTCAATATAACAACATGTATCGCATAAGTAACTGAATCTGTACTGGTCGTGTTGTTTTGTGTTTATAAGCATTTAGCACTATCAATACTTCAAACAAGCTTCGCTGGTTGGTAGTCGGTGTCCTATCAAGGTACTTCGATATACAAATTGTATATTTTGACTAATAATAATTCTAAATTATGAACAGCAGGCAACATAAAATACATAACGTTTGTACACAAATGATGTAGACAATCCAGAAATTCCTAAACAATGGGTCGCGAGCAAATGTTTAGCGGGCCCTAGGAAAAAACCGCCGGACTAACTGAGTATAATATTCTCCATGGACCGCACGGTCCGTAACTGACGGCCCGACGTCTTTGTTGCCCTTAGAATAGTCTAGTTTGTGGTAATTTTTCTAAGACAGTCAAGTCCAGTAAACTTACAAACCACTTCTATATAGATAATTCCAACTTAAACAATAAAAAAATCTCAAGAAATAAGAGATTTAGCGTAAAACATAGAAATGCATTTCTCGAAAAATACCACAAAACTTAGTTTTCTAAAAAGAATCTCTTTATCTAAATTTATAATGTACTCGTCTCTTTCTGTTTTTCTCAAAATTATATCTTTCTTCTCGCTCGTGTAACGAAATGTAACTAATCGTGATGCGTCCTTGATATCACACTCTCGATTCTAGTCTGACATCAAGGCGCCGCTTACAAAGTTTCACTTTAATAACTTGATTAAATATTGAACAACAATATTTTCAACTGCCAAGCGAACTTGGGTCTACATACTAGTTTTTTTTTCATACTAGAAGGTGGAAAAAAAGCCAGTGGTTCACCCGATGTCAAGTGACCGCTACCCATAGACATCTGCAACAAGCTAATGAGTTGCAGATGCGAAGCCTGGAAGGAAAATGAACACTACAAACAGAAAAAATAAGATTTCCTTTTCCTATTTATCCCCTTCCCATCATTTCCCTCATTATAAATTGATGGGAACGGGAAGAGGAGTAGTATTAGGCCTACAGGACCTCACTCATGACTTATTTAAAATTGTATTCGATGCGATTAATCATTTCGCTCCACCGATATACGATTTGCGTTCAACAAACGATTGGAATTGCGCAATTCAGACGTCGACCTGCGATAACCGTCTTACGTAACCAAAGGAAATTATAGTCACAACATTCCTGCGAACTCGCAAGATCAACCACGATTAAAGCTTAAACAAAAAATGATTGGACTGAAGTTTACTGAGGTCTACTCGTCGAAATAGACTGGTCATAGAGTTGGTACAGGTTTGTTGAATGAGAATATGATATGCGAGGGACAAGTTTATAGTTCAATCAATTGGGTTTCTGGTCATTCCTTAAAGCTAAGAACAGAACAGCAAAAACAAAGTAAAGCGCTGAGTATCCCCGAGAATAGTCCGTGCCTGGGAACGAAATAAACGAAACAAGATGCGTTTACATTACTTTTTCAACCGCGAAATTTGAAAGTATCGGTGTATCGGCAATTAAAATATCGCCGATATATCGATATCGGCTACATCCCTACTAACAACTATAAAAGTATTAGACTTTTCTAGGAATTACTTTGCCTAGATTTAATAACCGACGTCCGAATTTAAACAGTACTGTTTGTCGCAGTAGCTTATCTCTATTACGAATGCGAGGTATAATGCGTTCGCTAGATTAAAGTGCACGATAAACAATATATTTAGTGTTTTTTTACAAATACACCAAATATTTGTGTATCATAAATGAAATATGTTATTTAGGGCATTTGTTCCTTGTGGGTTAAATATTTCAACTGGAAATAATTTAAACAGACCTAAATAATTTTTTGAAATATATAAATTGCATTCAGTTTTTTATGCACTCACACCCGTAACTCAGAGGGATAGGTACGAACGATCGTGGGATACCTGATGTCTCGTCGGTTTCGAATAAACATTTAGTCATTAAAATAAATGTAATAAAATTGTCAGCGAGTAGATGAGTTTCATTCAACTCTATTACACTCGAAAAACCAATAACATCCAACAATCATCAAACACATTACCCGGTAATTATATCATTGGGTAAACAGGAAATGCTAGTTTGTTTGTTTGTTCGGCATGCGTGAGAATTCGTTATCAGCTGATTCACAATAATTTATATTTGTATTAATATAATTTAACATGGCAGTAAGGTTTTATGTATTTATTTCGGAACGTGAAGAAATACAAGAAACAAAGTACACTACAGTTATAGCTTTAAAGCAATTGTTACATAAAAAGTTATTCATGTAGATTCAAAGTACTAGGCTGATGTAGGGGATGAAAAGGAAGAGTAAGGTAGAGGATGGAGCCTGTGTGATCAATAATTGTTACTTCCTAATTGTTTCTTTTATTTTTATCTTGTTTAATAACTTAACAAGTAAATTATGTTGCGAAGCCTAATGTTGTTGAGTACGTCCTAACTATGACGAACCTTGGTTGATTGATCAGATTAGTGTATTACTAAAGGAGTTTGATATGAAAAGTATCCACATGTCTGAGTTGCTGATGTGAGAGCTAATTATATCAAGTTGAAGGTTATATCTGCATAAATTTACTCGGTTTAAAAACATGCACTCTTATCTAGTGTGCGTACTTTAAGAAGTAAACAAGTGACGTACGCGCTGTACTCGCGGTTTGGGATTAGTCGTTTTGGATTAAGTTCTTAAGACTTAACTCAACCTTCGTGCTGCGGTTAGACTTTGAAATAGTACATTATGATTAATTCCCACAATATTTTTTATTATTACTGTAGTGTTTCTATCCATTCAGTAGATATGTACAGTGTCTCGTGTACATGAGTAGAGGGGGTAACTGTCAACCAGTCAGTCTTGTGACTGACACGAGACGGGTTGGGTGTGTGCCTGCGCTCGAAGCTGTGTGTAGCAATGAGCCAGTGAATTATACATAATTAGTTTCTTAGATACTTCTTAAATACTTTCTTCTCAATTCTCAATACATCTTATTTTGGTTACGTTCCTTTATCTTGTTTGTCTTTCTATCATGTTTCATTCAAAATGATTCGTTTTTCTGTAAAGAACTTGGCAATCTAGCCAATTTCATTACCGAGTCTTCTAAACACAATTTCATAACTACTTACGCCCGGTTTCCGGCAGATCAACGGAAAAATTAGCTAGCTAGCTCTCAAATGTCACTTGAGTTGCTAGAAACATGATTATAAACTTTTTTGTATAGAAAATGTAATGTATTTGACATAACATTTAACTTGACAAGTTATTTGATGAATAATTTGACAAATCTTTCAACATGTACAAAAACTTGAAAAAGCAAGAAAGAGAGAGGCGAACTCTGTTCTCCTTCCTGCTTTTGTGTATATTTTGCACTATTATGTGTCTGTAATTTTGATTCAAAGTCGGTGCGTCATAGACAGCACTAGGCAATAAACAAAATGTCTGTTTTGTGTGATATGCCTGCAACAAGAATGTCTATATTTAACTGCATGCAGTGCTATGTATGTTTGTGATGTATCACTGTCAATATGTACACAACTCTCTCGGATGCCTGATACCTCAGTAATTATACTATATTTTAATCTTACGTGTGAAAATTAGTTTCCTACAGCGCTGCAATCTAAACGCTTGGCTGCGCGAAATATAAAAATCGTATATATGTTATAAAAAATCGTTAAAAAAAATTGTTGTGTGATTTTGTCTGTGGTTTGAATAATTAAAAAAAATATTAGTGCTGTAAAAATTGTATATTTATGTGGTTTAGGTAATGTATGTAACAAATTATTTTTTTATCTGTGTAAAACATCTTTCATTAAATAAAAAGTAAGTTAACTAAGTTATTACAGAAAGACTCATGCGGGTATTAGAGAGAATAAGTTACGTGAATTACGTTAAGTTTTGTTGGTAATTGCGTATAGCGTAGCGGTTAATCTGACGCTGTAGTTTAAACTTCGTATAATTTCCAGAGTATATTTTAAACGTATCAGTAAAAAATACAAAAGAAAACTAAACCCGTAAACATCTAAAACGAAACTGGACAGTTGTAGGTGCTTTGTACAATGGGTTCTTATAACAAAGACAAAAGTAGAAATATAAATAAAAATTAAACGCAAGCATTTTTCTCGTTGGAACAGACGCATTAACGCAAACAATAAAATGAAGCGCTGATTTATCGCCTGCATTTGTTTTGATCAAATAACAAACAATTTAAACCTTCACCTATACGGCATACGGTAGCTTGTCGAGCACCGCTTTTTTGTACTGGTTCTATAAAATTGAACGTATATGTTTGTCTTCATGAGTTTAAGTTAATTTGATGTAAAATGAAAGTACAACTTATTGCGAATTAACGCTAGATATTCTAATACTGACCTAATGAGCTACATAGTGCGGTATTTTGAATTATTTTAAAACTGGTATTCACGCAGAATTACTAAGCAGAAAGCCGCTGTACAGTTCCCGATTCGACCTTGGAGATTCTATAAGGCTATCGACATACAATTCAAGTATGTATTTGCGTTTTATATAGACAATAGTAACGTAATGTAACACCTTCAAGCCGAAGACATCGACGTTATAATCCCATATAGACTCCAGCAATGTATTACCTGAAATGTATGGATAATAGAAAGACTTGACATTAATGAAGTCGTCAAAAATATACTTGCGTTAATTATACGATAATAACAATAAAGATTTTATACAATATTTTAACAGTTGTAGAGCCCACAACCTCACAGAAGGCAGGCGTGAAGTAGAAGTATTCCACGTTTCGTCTGACGAGTAGGTGCCGGGGGCCTAATCCTAGTCTTTTCTAATATGTAAAGGATGGGGAAGGGGGAGAGGATTTGATGGGAGAAGGGATAGATACAAAAGAGAAATATGCTTTTAATTAGATACCAATGAGAAGCGGTAACTTAATATCGTATGTCCCGCTTGCTTGTTCCTCCGCCACCTTCTGCTACGAAAAAAAGCCTAACCTCAAGGATCGTCTCGACGGTTCTTTGCCCATCTAGTGCATTTTAGCTACTTTGACCAATCGTGACCAATCTTGAGATCTACGTACATTGTATATTCCTCTCCCATACGTGGTCATTCTAGAACCTTATATTCCCTATCCGCCATCCTTTCTACGAACAAAGTAATTACAATTTTTAAATCAAGATGTTTTATAGAAGTCATCACTATATCGCATAGACATGTGGCCACGTTTAGCCACCTTCCAAGGAGCCGGCATAATAGACAATTGTCTCAGTGCACTGGGGAGAGGTTGCGCGTGCACGTTGTATCGCACGATACGTCATTTTGCCCTAACATAATATAAGGTACATCATATTTCGTTCTTGACTTACTTGACAGATGAGTGATTAAACGGTAACGGGCTGTATGTAGGGCCCCTTTAGCAAATTACATTTATTTTAACTTTAACAGTGGTAGATCTCGCCACAATAACATTTGTCGGACGAATGTGCCGGCTCGACCGGTGAAATATCACAACCTTTTGTAAGCTAAGTATTCTGCGTTTAAAGGTAGGCAACGCATCTACAACACGATGTCTGGGTTTGCCACCTTATCCCATAAAAAAAAATGATCTCACTGCACACAATCATTCTTACACGTAAAAATTTTTCAAGCGGAAATTCAGATAAAGCAATTTTAAAGAATTGTGCAATTTTTTAAATTATTTTACTAGACGTTTTATATACAAGCAAAATATTTTCATTTTTTGTTTAATTTAAAGTAATAAAAATACGTACGAATAAAAGTTAAATGAGGAGGATAAACGAAGGAAATATTACATTTTGTTTATCATTTAATTTTTTTCTTGTAAGATAATTATAAATATACGGTTCGCTGGTTTTGATTCTTAGTAAAAACAGGTAGAGATACAAGATAACATTATGCAAAATTGAAGGACATTGTCGGTAGCGGTCTTCATCTGAATGAGTTAAACAAATTGGATCACCATCATCTCCCTGATCTTTTCCTGATGTATTTGGACTCGGCGCAGTGTGGCCGTAGTCTATAGTGTAAAGATTTTGGTAGTAGTTCTATTATTATATTACAAAAAGTAGCAGATATGCCATTGGCGGTCGTAAATTGAAGACTCGAAATTGTCCTAATTAGCACGCTTTTTCTATACCTTACGTCATTAACACTCAAGTGACAAACACTAGCTGTCCTCTTTTTTCTTTTTATTTTAATTACGATATATGGATATCTATAGTATAAAAGTTCATTGGTTTTTCCTAGGGTTTATACAGCTACTGCAGGTACTTATAATTGTCATGACCTTATCAGGCTAGGCACAGCCAGCATTTTTCGCTTAACCATAATCCACAAAACATTCGTTACATTTTTTTATTACGAAAAATGTTTACTGTCCCTTTTAGCTGTCTTCTCGAACCCTTACTGTGGTGGCCTTGTGTTGATGGTGAAGAAAACGGTTTAATTTTACTTTGGGCTCTTGTGTCTATATTTAACATAAGTTTATTGTTGTCTGTAACAGAAGAAACTGAATGACTGGCAGATACTGGGCCTAGAGACTTGAAATGTTTTTTTTTTTTTAATGGTAGAAGGTGGCAAACGAGCAAGCGGATCACCTGATGTTCTGGGAGCGCTACACATAGACATCCGCAACACGTAAATGTATTGCGGATGCGTTGTTGCACAGAGATTTCTGTGATTGCGTAGGTGAGCAACAAATTATTCTAAATTTATCTCCTAAACGTCTAGAGTAGGGGATGATTGTATAGAGAAATAATTTTAATCCAATGTAAGACCTCGAGTATACATAATTAATCATATCAAATAGGGTTCAGCTTAGGCTGGACAATAATCGGTTAAATTAAGCAAGCTTGTTAAATAAAGCTGGCTCTCCTTTGCAATGACTTAGTAATCTTAACGCATTACACAGGTTGGAACAATGTTGTGCGGGGAGGCGTGAAGCAATAATTACATGGACAATCAGCAAGGCGCTGCGTTATAATTGTTGTACAGTTAAAAGAGGCGTCGAACAATGTACCATCTTGAAAACTGCACGACTTGTATCCTATTCAACTTTGCTAAGGATTTAAAATTTAAAAATACGGCAAATATCTCTAATATAAGATAATTTCTTATGCTCGGCTACACATAAAAGGAAGCTTTGTGTAAATGTCACATTCTTAGGTTTAGTAACTTCTGTGCGTTGGGTCAGTCAAGTTGTTCTTTTATACCGTATAAATAAACTGTCACATATATGTAGGAGGGAAGGCAATTTCGACTCATTAGCTTGTTGCTTATATTGCTCATACGCCATCTACTATCATATTTTTTTAGACTTATTAAGTCAGAGGCAGAGCATAAAAATATTAATTAGAGGATTCATTGTTTATAAATAAAAAAGTAGGTGAAATCATTAGCAATCAATTGGGTCGAGTGTCCAATAACATAGCAATCAGTAATTAATTTTATTAATTGTTAAACAATATAATCTCGTGTCCTTATTGTGAGATTGTATTATCTTAAGTTGTTTGCGTTCGTAGCGCTGTTGTAGACAAGCTGAGCCCCGCGGTTTCATCCGCCGTGCAATTTAGTTTAACAGACTATGGTCCACCCTATATAAAATGGTTGATATAGATCTGAGGTCAATTAACATTGGATTATAATAATTTTTCCTTACAAACTTTCATTCCCTTACTTGTTATAACTTTATTATAACTTATGAAAATTGTTATAACTTTGTAGACGAAATACCTACCATAGACCAATTATTATTAAAATATAAAAACTTGGCTTTTAGAATAGAATAGAAGAATAGTGGCGTAGACTGATGTTTAATTCAAATGATACAGAGATTACCTCACCTCACAGAATACCTCATGGAAGTAGAATGTGTAGGATTTACATTATTGAAGTGTAAACTTCTTTAGCCGGGTTAGATAATATTTGGTAGGGGAGAGTCTTATGGGTTCACGTTAACAACACGCGTTGTTAGCATGTTTGTTTGATTTTGGAATTGTTTTAACGAACTGTTTTTAATTTATTTTTCTTGTATTCAATCTATAAATATAATAAAAATATAACTGATCGCTGTCTGTACATGGATGATATTTGAGATAAACTATTATTGGTGGCCTTCATAAACGCAATAAAACCCAAAACAATGATTATTTGAATTTTTGTCAGTTTGTCTGTGCGTTTGTTACCGCGAATCTCAGAAACGGCTTAACCGATTCGGGTGGGGTTTTCACTAATGTATTGTGGTAAGCTTCACTTAACATTTAGTGTTTGTTTTATCTCAATCAGCTTATAAATAAAAAAGTTATATCAATTTAACTGTGCTACGGCCATGCTGTGTCGACCAGGAAACGGGCAGGGAGATGATGATGAGGTTACGGTAGTATTAAGTAGGTAATATCATTTAGTTTAAGTAAAATTGCAGGGCGGGTGAAACTGCGGGGCACTGATAGTTTTGAATATTTTGTTTATTTTTGTACTATTGTCGTGCATTCCCGCTTATTTTAAATTCTATCGTTAGTCCTCATGGCTACCTGTGTTTGTTATGTATTACTGCGTTTTATCTTGCTAGTGAGATGCAGTGAGCAACATCACCTTTCCATCCCTTCTACTCCATCCCCTCCTCTTTTTAGTCAACTCCACTTTCACATATTTAATGTGATTCCCGGATATTTTTGTAAAGCGCTGGTTACAAGTGAATCACTTGCTTATCTTCGAAATCGGGAGACCATGATTTTAAACTCCAAGGCCGAATGGTAGAAATTGTATAAATATAAGAATATTTTAAATGTATTGTGATAATTATTTTTAATTTGCGTGCGTACGTGCAGCATGTGATAATTATTTTTAATTGAAGGTCGTCGAACACAGAGTTTGATAATGTGCATTTTTATTTTGATGTTTAAATGTACATCTTGTGATGAAATTTATATGGGACCGATCTGGAAACAAAACAATAACTACGGATAGCAAAAACAATTGAAATGTCTTTGTCTTGTTTTTTTAGGTAACAAAAATAAAGAAAACAAGCCTCAATTCGCTTGTATTAATATTTTCCCTTATTTAAAGTCGGTTAAATTGATGAGTACTTTTTAGTTTTTACCTACCCTTCATCAAGCCCCCCCTCTCCAAATCACAATCCTGGTTCCCTCCCTCCCCTACTGCTTCGCACAATTTGTTTTATCATTATACATTAATCATATCATGTAACAGATAACTTCATTCAGCGTATGTTGTCTTTAAATCAACTTGAATTGAAGCAGTTTTATATCTTAGTTGTTGTAAGTCAAGGACCTTCACTTGTACTTTAGTTTTAGTAGCTTTAGACCCTTATATGGTAATATGAAAACAAATAGAAAATTATTTATATGAAAGTTTAGGATTTAGAGAATAATTTTAACAGTGGTAGAGCCCGCAACATCTGTTGCATGAATGGGCCGGCTCAACTGGTGAAATACCACGATTTTACAAAAGACAGGCGTGAAGTAGAAGTTCGTTTCCTTCCTATCTTTTTCTTATATTGAAGGAATGGGAAGGGAAGGGGGATTTGATAAAAAAGAAGAGGAAATATATTTTCGGTTTATCCCTTCCATTTTCCATCAAAACTAGACAACGCATCTAGAACTTATAAGCTTGTTCCAGATGCCTATGTGTAGAGGTCGCTTGAAGTCGTAGGCTCGTTTGCCAAATTCTATAATAAAACAAAAGAGGGGCATGTGGGAGGGGTGCACCTTTGAGTTTTCAAATTAAATATATAACATGAATATTATTTCGATCTTTTTTTAAATGACAAAAATTAGTGGGTGACGTCAATCTTACCTGATGTTAAGTGGCGACGTGGTCAAAATGTCTTAAACAAATAAATAGCTTTCATTAGCCTATTCTTCTCTTGATGTTACCCATCTTACAATTGGAACAACTGACGCCGACAACTTGTCACAATCTTTTACTGCGCGTCCACGCGTAACATTCTTTATGGAATGCCTAAGTTTTTATTTTGATAAAATCTATAAAATAATTGTTTTTCACCACATATTCCTGTTATCTAGCCGCTAAGTAATAGTACTAACACATATTATTACAACATCATCGTACTAAATTAACGTTAACCCAAAATTTGAGAATTTTATCTAAATGACTTTTTTAACGGTACCGAATTGACATTGGGTGTTAATTGATGTCAGAAACGAACAACTTAGCTCGCAGCTGTCAGCATTTCCGCTGTAGCATTAAAAAGATAAAAAGAGGAGTAACAAACAACTGTTGTATAAATGGGCCTGTTAGAACAACTGCCCAACAACCTCGCAAAATATTAGCGTGTTTGTAGTTAGGTTTAGTGTTTTTTTCGTTCTTAAGGTATCCAGAGATCCAATCACATTTATATCCGCTTCTTCTTTCTCTTCCCTCATGCCTTTTCTCATATCTATAAGGGTTAATATCCTGTTATAATGTAGTTGTTTATTCTTATAATACTTATCAACAGCCAACCCATTTGCTTGATAGATTTCGATTAATAATTCGTTATGTCGTAACCTAGAGCTAAAGTAATCAACTCATCAAAAGGCCTAAATTTAACGTCAATACAGCTAAGTGTGTTATAGTTTTGTTTTATAAAATAAAACTAAAGCTAAGCTATGTTGTCGTACCGCATCCGGCAATGGAGACGGTGCGCGGACTCACGGTCGCCCCTCGCACGACTCCTGACGTGCGACGCCTCGGCCGGCCCTGTCCGCGGCTAATTGTCTGACGAATTGACGCATCACGATCATACACAATGAAATGGGGTGGACAGATGTAATAAAATTGTCTTACATTCTCTTATCATTAACCAATAATTAATTAAGTTTCTTACCTTGTAGAATAGCCAACCAATAAAGGTTGAATATTGTTTATTTTATTTTATATTTAACATGTTTTGTATGTTATATATGAAATATGTTAAAAATAAAGATACGAAAAGGTCATAAATATAAGTTCAAGATTTGAATGTAGGCAGTGATTGATCCAGCATTGTGATTAACTGGCCTTCACTCTCCTGAAGGGAGAATTTTTTAAGCTAAAAGTAGGGATCCCTGGATCCAAGGGAAGGAACCCCCAAAGAATCTTTCTTCTTCTGATATTTACGCGTAGATACCAATTACTCAATCATCGAGACTGTATACATTTGATGACGCGAGATGCCTCAATCCTCAACAAAGCACAATGGTAAATAGATTAGTGACGTCATACGAAAACATCTATATGTTATATAGAAATCGCCACATGTGCTGAAAATTAACCTGTTAGAGATATGTGTTGTTCATAGACTGATAATTTTATAAGCAATATGCAACTACAAGGAGACGTAGCAGAATATCTTTGAGATTCATTCCAACGAGTATATTAGGATCATAGAAGACATCTCACCAGAGAAACTGGAGCTAGAGTTGTACTTGATGGGTGAGGCAGCCGTGGCTGATCTATCCGCACCTTATATTGTTGAAGGACAGTAATAGTATTACTCGCATGGAAGTAGAATCAGCAATATTCAGTTTTGATTTATTAAAAAAGATGTTGGTGGTGAATATGTTTCGTACCTCCTCGAGCTTCCGGTATCCAAAAGTGAAGTCACCTTAAGTCGCCAATTGGCGACTTTGTAATATCCAGCTTAGTCATTCATCTCTCCAATACAAAATCTCAATACAAAATCCAATACAAAATCTCAAAAAGTGTTTGTCATTTCAAAAATGACGGTTTGTGGTATAAAAATTTGTATACACTATACCTTAAAGAAAGATAAGTGTACGAACATCACATTTCGCAAGTAATTAATTAATTTTATGTAAATATTTAGTTTAGTAATATTTTATACATAACTAAATATACAATTTAACAATAACAATGCGACGCTATAACATGTTATAAGTGTTGTCAACTACATTACAAAATTATACCAACCGTAAAAATACAACGAAATATAAAAGTCGTAATTTAATTTAATTTTGATTAACAATTGTATTTATATATGTATACGCTTGTCAACATTCGCAGTACAAATCTAACTTCTCTGCATGGAACGCGAAATCTGAAGGTATGAATCTATGGTTGTTGGTTTTGCTTCTGCATGACCTATTTCATTAGCTTTCCGTCATGATTGTCCCGTTTAATGCCCTCGTAAGCATAGGTAAACATTAAATTAAAATATCAGTTGTTGATAAGAACCAACAAATAACCTGCAGGGACCCAAATATTGGCATCATTTTGTTATGCTCACGACTAAAAGTGGATGGATCTAACTTTCAGTAAAGTGAAAAGATATTTGTACTACTAAAAGTACATTACCGATATTGCCTATGGAATTGCCTAACCTTAGCGACTTTGGGCGGAGTACGTTGTCCCTGAAATGGTTGACAAATAAATAGGCGAAATAAATACATATACCAAAATTAATCATTAACGTAATTAATTATTCGCTTAAGAGGTAATAGTGTAAGGTCTCTAACCCCATCCCAGTGGACTCCTCACGTGACCAAAGCAAACAATTACCGAATGATTAGCGCCGTGAATTTGGTTAAACGTCGATGTTATCACCACCAGAGGACGCTCTAACTGCTTACACAAATTATTGTAATGTGCTCCGCCAATATCACATGCCGGCCAAACAATGCTAAGGTTGTGTCTACAACGATAAATGTTTTAATATTGCTACTCTGTAAGTATATAAACCAGTGTACAAGCTACATATTTTAAGTTAAACGGTTTTATTGAAAAAAAAAAGATATAAATGACGTGGATAATGTACTAAAAGCTAAAAAATTCGGTACGTCTTAGGTACCAGTTATCACACCAATCTGATCACGGATCAGACCCGAAGAAAAAAATTGTGGGGCGCGTCAATTTGCTATTTACATATTTACTCGTGTTACGATACGCCACTCATATTGAGAGAGTTCTTAAAAAATATATCATCCGCCATTTTGTGGCGGCGGACATCTTTAATTTACAACTATACTGAATACATTATCATCAGAACATAAGGTGTGTACCAAATTTCAGATCAATCTGTCAAGAGGAAGAGGGTAAAATTTCAATTACTAAATTTGGTTGGGCCAAATTTAGTAATTGAAATTTTACCCTCACATAAACAAAAAACAACCAGAGCAAGGTAAATAAAACCGTTTAATAAGGACATTCCATTTAAAATTAAATGCGTTTATTATTTACTAGCTACTATCAAGTTCAAGTTATAGTCATCCTAACCAATTCTACTATTCTTCCTTGAGAAGGGAAGAGGGTGGGATAGGGAGGGGATGAAAAGGAATGAATGGATAGATAGATTGATGAATAGGAAAATGAATACTTTTTCTATTTATCCCCCCTCCCACCCCTCTGCAATGAAGGTAGGCAACGTATCTGCAATTCATTAGCTTGTAGATGCGACCGGGTAGGACTTGATATCGGATAAATCGTTTACCCGTTTGCCACCTTATCCAATTAAAAATGTAAAACTATAATAGCATTATAAATCTTAATGTTTGTTTGTTACGCTTTAAATTCTAAACTGATCATTATGAAATTTTGACCACACATTTTCATGGTACGGAAAATGACATGGTACCTTTTATCCAGAAAATAAAAGTGTCCTGCTATTAATTTAAAACTATCTATCCTTCAGGGATAGGAGAATACGCAAAGCCTTCATTTATCATCGGTTGCCATGGTAATGTTTTGACAATAACAACTTTTTGACACATATTATACAGATATTATAGATAATAATTATTCGAAGTTGTTATACGCGGAATCATCCTATAAAAATTTCCAACCATTACGTGCGAAGCCGCGGGCAACTGCTAGTTAAATTACTCTATTTGTAACATAAACTGAACAGGCGACAACACTAAGGGTTTAACCTTAAACAGAGAATTTTCAAAACTTTTGTTACGCTTCTGTAATAGTCTACGACAAGGTCTACAAATCATGAGGTGCTGCCTTATACTATACGAATATTATAATCTTAAAAACATAAACTATTAAAAAAGTGAGGCTCCATGTTGTTATATCAGATGATGGTGGATTGATTGATGGTGTCACTGATAAAGTGAGATTGTGATAAAACACTAATATTTAAATTTTTAAAGCGAAAATAGAACTAAAATTAGACGGAAAAATCTCCCACGAAAAACACGAACATTCTAAAATGTACGAGGAAAATCTCCATTCCTTATCCCACTCATTCTCCCTTTTCGTAGTATTAGAATCCTTCTGAGTCAACTCTTCCCACGTTCAAATTGAACGTCACAAAACGCCCACCAGAGGGAGCTTTTTATGTTAGCTATTTGTATCCCTTTATCATTTGTTTTCTGACATCTTCACGTAATTGTTTAAACAATTGTAAAGCATTAAATAATAATAATTGAAAATCGAACTACGATCGTCGTACCTACATATTTTTTTTTATTTATTTTCTTTATCTATCAATCTCAGAACTGGATGACATTTGAGAATCGCTTTTTGCAATTTTTTTTTGATTTCAGATTGGTCTCATAAATTTTATCCAGATCCAATAACTGGTTATAGTGTTATTCGGGATTTTCGCGAATACAAGTTTTTTGTAGTTAAATTATTACGCTCTTCTCTATATCAACAATACTTTTACAAATTATAATTTAACCAACACTACATGAATCAAGTTTTTCTAAATACATATTTACAACAGATACATACGTCAAGATGGCTAGATGTATCCGTCACTGTGACAAGATGACAAGCATCTGCCAAGGATTCAATGACACGGCGTCTTCTCATTTCCTAATTTTAACTATGCAACCGGAATTCCTCATACTGCGAGTTAACGTAGTTTGAGGTAGACATCAGTGGGACATACTGTATAAGACCACGTCGTCACTTAACACGAAATGGATTTACAAATCCAGAACTATCCAGTTTACAACAACTAACTAGCTGTGTGGACTAATTTTTAATTTTTCGTATCGTTTAGGAATAGATATTTTTTTTTTGCCGAATTTGCTCGGTATTTTTATTGTATTCCTTGCCTGAAAACATGGATAAGACATAGTTTTATACAGAGCGATTTATCGCCCCCGGAACTCCCTGCATACTAAATTTCATGAAAATCGTTGGAGCCGTTCCCTACATTTAGATTATATATATATACAAGAATTGTTCGTTTAAAGGTATTAGATAAATGTATCTTATGTTTTATACATATCCATGTTAAAGAAATTGTGACTACAATTGAGAAAAGTATACTTCAGTGGTTGAGGAGTGTTGAAAGTATGATTAAAAGAAGATTGACAAGAGGAATTTATGTTGCGAAGTGAGTGACGGTCTTCCTCTACGAAATTATCACGACCAGATTGATGACATAAAGATAGGCTGTTGTAAAGTATCTGCGAAGACCGTGCCAAATGAAAATTCTTAATCTCTGTTTACACCTATTTAAGGGTGCGAGTTTATTTTAGGTAACCAGCTAGCGGGCTCCTGCTTATATTTTATAAAATTTATTCGAAAACGCCCTTAAGACATAATTTTCTTTGTGTCATACAAGGAAATATTGTGAAGTTACATTATAACTCAAATTATACGATTACAATGCCTTAATGCATCTAAATTATAATCTTTGTAGTAATATTATACAGTTGAATACCGCTTTTATTGTCAAAGTTATAAGGCACAGTTTCAAACGTTAGTTAAATATGCGAATATGCGAAATGTCTACAGTGTGAACGAGGCTCAAGTTTCAGGCGGTCTCGAGTTAGTTCACATTACAGACAGTCCACCTGTAGGGCGCAATGCTACCAGTTCGGTTGTGGTCCTGAACGGACCGAATATGTGCCAGACTAGGCCAGTGGTGACCATGTAAAATATTTGAAAGTGGTTTCTAGTGTTGTGAATCTGAAATAATTACATATTTGTTTTATGTACTATTTCATGTTTGGTTTAAACTATGATTGAATTTTAGGCGATGGTTTAATACAAAGTTTTTATTCATCCCTTATGAGATAAAAGATATAACATTTTTTAAAGGTTTATTAATTGGCTTTTATTCATAAATAAAATTACTTAATTAAACAGAGACTACAGGTTTATCTACCAATTTAATCTTGTGCGTCATTACTTACTCCTATAAAAAAATCAGAAGTGATTCTTTTAATAACTTATTGTAACTTCAAACACGGAAATAAAATAAGATTATTTTATTTTCACTGTTTAAAATTACACATTACAAAACATTTTATCATTAAATAAATTGTATTTCAACTGTTAGTTATACACAACAATCATACTGACAAACTATTGTTATACACAATTAAGAGTAACTAGTAATTGATAATTTAATTACGTATTTGAAATAAATAAATCAAATATAAACTCGTCATAATTTCTTTCTTAATAAATATCTCCTAAGTAACCGAGAAAAGTTTTCTTTTAAAATTAGTTCGCTAATAATTTTATTAAAAAAAGTATCGATTAAAAACGAAATCCAAACTCCATAAACCACAGACAAAATATCGATAGTGCTTGTGTGAATGAGAATTGAGAAGGACCAGCATGAAGTTCAAACGACAAACCTTGGTGTCGGGAGATACTTCAGAAGAAGAGATCGGGCACAGCTACTTGGGTACTTTGGTAAGTCGAATCCCCAATCATCCCTGTCCCTTCTCCCACTTTATGTAGAGTCGCCACATCAATCTGTCATCCGTCATTTCAGTTGTCACATGATTCTTAATAACATTTCACTCAATCCATCCATCTTTTCTTAGGCCTACCCCTATTGGTATATCCCTCTACATTCATATCTCAAACTCTCCTTGTCACATGCCAATCTTCCCTCCACATAACATGCCCATACCATGCCAACTTTGTCCCTTAATTTTTCTATTATCGGTAGCTACAGGCTTTGTGTTGCCACACATCTCAACATTTGTATTTTGAAGATTGTACTTGAGAACTCTTTGTCTTTAATAATAATAATAAATCAACCTCTTCTAGAATGTTCCCCACTGCAGGGGCACAGGCCTCCTCTCCGAGAGAGGGAAGGGGCCATAATCTACCACGCTGGCCCAGTGTGGGTTGTTGGATGTCACATGTCTTCGAATTTATTGGTTCTAAGACATGCCGGTTTCCTCACGATGTTTTCCTTCACCGTTTTTGGAGCAGTGGTGATGAAATAAATTAACACAAAGTAAAGCGCCTCCCTGGGTTCGAACCCGCAACCTACAGCACGTAAGTCGGGGCCTGAACTAAACCACCACTGCTCCCTGAGCCACCACTGCTCCCTGTTTGTTTTAGCAGTTTCTGTCTGACTGTCTGTTTGTGGTAGTAGTTTGTCTTTACACCAATTTAAATATTCTATTTAACGATCGGCTGACAATGATCAAAACACTACAACTGCTAAATAAAAATAAATTATATAATTTCTTCATGATGTGAATTATCTATACTAACATTTATATATTAAAAATGCGAAAGTTTGTATATATGAATGTTTGTTACTCTTTCACGCAAAAACGGATGTACGGATCTAGATGAAATTTGGCACAGATATAGATTATAGTCTAGACTAGGACATAGGCTACTTTTTATCCCGGAAAATGTACGGTTCCCGTGGGATACATTTTTTATCATGTGTTTATCTACACTTTTTTTATATACGTAAGCGATGTTCCGAGATTCTGAAACGTATACCCGTGCGAAGCCGGGGCGGATCACTAGTTTCTCAATAAACAGATATAACAAGTCTGTACAGCTTTCACTTACCTGCGACTATTTTAACACTAAAATATGGCGTCCCAAGAGAAGTATGCCAGATGCGAGTAAATGATTGGATTAGAAATGGAGTTATAAGAGAAAATAGTAGGGGTTTTATAATTTATATAAATTTTTAGGTCATATTAATTTGAATAAAATAAAAAAAAATAGTTAATTGTTATATTTCTAAATCTCTGCTTACCTCTCTTTTAATGCGCACGTGTGTTTGTGATAAGGATAAAAATCACGCGCATTAAGCAAAGTCCAATATTTTACCTGTACCTCAATGAATTATTGAAACGGGGATTTTTCTGAATACTTCCCCTATCATAGACACTAGTCATTATAGAATTATTGTCCATAGATATTAATATTTATGGATTATGACTCTACTGACATAGCTCACGATAGTTATATGTTGCAAACAATCATGTGTAAAGCAGCCATTCTATCATCAGAATGAAATAAATTATAGTATATTATGTACTGGCTGTGCCCCGCGGATTCACCCGCCATGCAATTTAATTTAACGGAAAGAATATTACCTACGTCTTAATAATTATGACTTATTAGTATTAGTAATATTTGCAGCACGCATTCTGTCAATCGCGTCAACTGTCAGACGACAGAAAGTTACGTCAAAAGTGACAACAAACGCAAAAAAATAATTCGGGAACTAGCGAAGTGAAGTAGCACCACTGAAGGAAATAGGGATTCGTTTTGACATATATAGATATACTTATATGTGTATATATGTATATAAAAGTTTATGTATTCCTCTTCGTTATTATTCCTCGACGCTGAATATAAATAATTAAAGACAACGACTCATGTACTACGTCTTTCCATTGCGACTCCTGTAGCCTAAACCGCTTGACCGATTTTGAAGAATGAGGTATTATTAGATTCGTATTTTTCGAAAATTGAGGGAAGGGGAGATCTATGGGACAGCCATCACACGTTTGGTATACGTCGGAAGACCATCAAACCAGCATAAAAAGCGGTCGTGAAGTAGAAACTATATGTCTCGAACGCAAACTATTTTAGTACATTAGTATACACGAGGTAATTTGTTTGGTTATTGTCTTTTTGCATTACGTTTTCTTTTGGAATACGAACTCAGTGGACATTAGCGGAGCAATCTATTATGTTACAGCTGTTTGTGACACATATGCCACTTAACTGATAGTTAAACTAATGAGCTGTAAGATTAAGCAGAAGCTACTTCATATCCTGGTGATAACCTCCAGCATCACTTACACCGGTTCTGGGTTCGATTCTCGATAAAATACTTGTAGGATGATTTGCAAGACATTAAAAATTTGTTTCCTGGTTTAATTGATTTATCTATATAAAAGAAGAAACTGACGGATACATCAACTCATAGCGCAAACTACTGGTCCCAGAGACTTGGAATTTAGACAGAGATCTCTGTTATTAGGTAGACGAACAGTAAGAAAGGATTTTTCTAAATTCATCCTCTGAAAGTCTAAAGTTGGGATGAAAGTTTGTTTGTATGTAAGTTGACCTCAGGTTTATATGATCAATTGATAAATATGGTTCAACTAAGGCTGGACATTCGTCGGTTAAATTAAATTGTACGGCGGGTGAACTTCTTAAGGAATGAAGTTTATCGCTTATCTCATTAGGGACCAAATAGGCTCGTTGAGCGACCGCGATTATTATCTGTGTCTGCCCCAATTGGGTTATATGAAAATTAAATAGAAGACATGCAATTTCTATATACACTAACAATAGTGGGCAGGGATGATAACGTGTTTCGCATTCAGTATGTAATTGTAGATCCCTGGCTTCCCTTCTTATCAAGGAAATGAAATGTTCCCACAGGACCGTATTAGATAAACAAGAACCGACGTAGCTAAATATTAGAAATACCAACAAAGTTGCTTAGAATTTGCCTCCTACTCTATTACTAAGGCTCCGCTGTCCGCCTGTCTATCCGTCTGTCACCGGGCTGTATCTCATGAACTATGATAGTTAGACAGTTGAAATTTTCACAGATGATGTATTTCTGTTGCTGCTATAACAACAAATACTAAAAAATTGAATAAAATAAATATATAAGAGGGCTCCCATACAACAAACGTGATTTTTTTAATGATAACGGTACGGAACCCTTCGTGCGCGAGTCCGACTCGCACTTGACCGGTTTTTTACCTATTGGATTTTCTTTATATATACTAAATTATTTATTGTATCGCAAAAATAAAAAGCTTATTCCTTTCAACAGAATTTTAAACCTAATTTGTAAATAACATAGAACTTAAGTTGGCTCTTCAGCAAAACCATTTGATTCTTTTACCTTGGACTAATATCTTAACGTCACTTGATCACACAAAGATCTTTAATAGAAACACTGTGATCGTGTAATTAAAGTTAACATGTAATTAATGGCTCACTAAACGATCTGATTCTCACACGCCCAATTCTTATTCCGTGAATACAAAATTAGTAGCCCGTTAACGCCCAATTATAGGCGTTATCATCGACCAAACTATCGCGTGAGATCGCGCTGGACTTACTTGTTAAATGTGACGGCCTTGCACTCGTGGCTAGGAATGTCTGCCATCCTTCAAACCGACAATACTATACCTTGTTTCACAGCAAGATGTGATTTTTGTAAACAAAGGTTTTAACGTTAAAATTCGTAAATTTAAAAATATTTTCGAATAACAAATTTTCCTCATATTACCTTATAACATAAGTTATCCATATTACACAATTTCACTTCACTTTATCGCCTGATTTCTACAAAATTACAAAACTTCCGAATAAAATTTAAAAAGTGTAATGGCCGTTATGTATGGTTAATGACGTTTGTTTGTTTACAACAATGATGTCTTGCAATGAAACAAGGCATAGAAATATATTAGTCGGGAATGAATAAGTGTTCTCTCGATTCTACATCCCGCCTAGCATACTTCTCAAAGACGCAGCTTCGTCGATTTACTGTCGTGTTAGTTCTTTTGGATTACAGTAGTGATTAAAAATCAAATCAAATAAAAGAAATAATTGTCTATGACAAGAAGGCGTTAAGGTGATTTGTACACAACGTTGGCTAAGTTTCCATCCACATCGACACTTGTGGGAAATGAGGAAACTCAAACATCGCGTGCGGACCTCGACATTGCCACTTGACCCGCCCACCGCAGACCTTAGCCCTGAATCACGGGCCTACCGCTTTGGTTGACCCGTCTACCGGTCTATCACTCTAGTACTGTTCTGAGACCCTGGTCGCAGAGCTACCATGCTACGTTCCTGATATCAAAATTCGTTTTTAGTTTTATAATAAAAGTAAAAAAATATTCACAGTCGTTTATAATGTGTTATTTTTTAATATAATGTTAGAGGTAAAGCCAGGTAAAAGACCTGTGTTACAACACCAGTGTGAAGAACTTGTGATGAAGTTCTTTCTGTGTATCCTAAAGCCGCGTCTGGTTTATTCTTTGATGAGTTAAGATTTTGAATTAGATTAGGAAGTGGATGTTTGTACGAAACGCTGACAATTTGACACGTTGCCGTGAATTATTCCATAAAGAAGTCGACAGTCGACGCCGTTTGTCACGGAATACTGTCCTTGATTAAGGGTTTAAGTTGGGAAATGTTTTCTGCCTTTTTCTCCTTATTTTTTTTTTATAAAAGAAGGTAGCAAACGAGCAAGCGGTTCATCTAATATAAAATGACCACAGTAACAAGCTAATGAGTTGCAGATGCGTTGCCTACCTTTAAAGGACAGTAGACAATAAACAAAGGTCTTTTCTGTTTTTCTAGGTTTGTGTCTATTTATGAATACGGGTTTATGAACCATATTTATTCACAAGACGATGCCTTTGCATGGCTAAAAGATAGCTCTCCAAATGAAACAACAGCTGGTAGTGCCACAACAGAATGTATCGCAACCAACGGAAGTACTAAGTCTGGCTTATTGGCGTCGCGTGCAGACACGTCGCGTGCGTTCCGCAGTTCGAATCCGACGCGGCTACTTAGCGATTACTTCCTATTTGTCTATGTCGGCGTCTATTCGCTATCATTTGTAGGCAGTTTCGATTATGACTATACACATGAAGATAAAAATACCTGAAAATTGATCATCCGATCAACTTGTAAATTTGCACACGTTTTCAGGGGTACAGAAAAGAACCTGGGCTACTTTTATCCCAATTAAACCTACCGAGGGATAGAGCAATACAATCGGTAGCCATGGTAACCATTATTGAACTATTTTACATTCCCCTAAACCTATAAATGCCAAGCAATTATACGGTAAATCAAGTTATTTCCACTGAGGAAAGATGCGAGCGAAGCCGCGGGCAACATCTAGTAGCATAAAGATAAATTATGTGTTTTTTTATAACTAACTCTAAAACTACTAAATTGGTCTTAGTAATTCTTTCACCGTTAGAAAGCTACATTACCCAGGACTAATATAGCCTACCTCTTCTTCAGTGTTATATATTGTAATTCACAGACAAAGACAACTAGATTTTACTGAACTACCAAGTGGTAATAAGTGGTAAAATGTACTCCTCGGTGTTTGCGACACGATTTGTGAAGCTGTAATGAAGATGTAGCGAAAGTAGTATGCCAGGACCGTGCCAAATTAACTTACTAGGAATACAAGGTTTGTAAGAAACGGGATTCTTACCTTGTTGACTGTCAGCCCGTGACCATGGCGCATGCAACTGTGCCGAAATATCGGGAGCTCAAAAAGGCTAATCGTGGTAAGAATCCAGTTTCTTACAAACCTTGTATTAGTAAAAACCACGAAAGTTTAAAGTTATTTTACTAGGAATAGTAATAGTTTAGTTTAATATCGTCGATAGCATGGCCACTGAGCTCTCGTCGCTTTTGTTGCTTTTCTGAACTCAAAGACGTAGAGATTCCAGTACCGTGAGTATTAGAAATTATAACGCAAGTGGAACGCTCTAACTCAGGGCATTCGTACACTAAAACAATTTACTTATTTGTGTGGTATACGACCATCTTTAGCAACCGCGTGACCACAGTCAGTTCCGGCGTACGATTTGACAACACGTCGTTTGTTTAGGTAATTTACAACAGGTCTTTGACTTTGTCATTTTGGTCTCGCCTTATTAACCCGTACTTCTAATATCCTTGTTTACATACAGTTTACAATTGAACCAATGGTTTTTTGAAACAATTAAGCTCTCAATATACAAGTTTTGTACAATCTTCGACTACAATAATGCTAATATTCAATATACAGTAGTTAATATCTCCAGTTTCTTATGAACTCTCCTTGCAGCTAAACGTATTTTTTTTATATATACACTTTCAGTCAACTCATTCACCGATTATAATTTAAACGTTTACCTTTCCTTCTTGATACATGTCCCGATACTTTCCAAGTCGAGTCGCGGCGCATCGGAGCTACTATGTAGCTCGACCACAGTATCTTGATAGTTGAACTCATAAGAAATAATGATCTCGATATTTAATAGGATATTATATAAAGACATTTGACCAGTATCATTCATGTCTCAACAAGTACGACTCCGTCAATTGTTGAGGCAATTGTAGAATTTACCTCATTAGACGGTATTTCCTTCCCTCCCACGGCAGTCAGCCTACACCGCCAATTGTACCGCGGCGCAGGTGTTGGGTGTGCGACCTACGGGATCGGGTGTACCCTGTACTTAGCTAAGCTAGTTGTCGCAATGATGTTCGTTTAGTTTGTAGGTCGGCCTACATTATTATTAATGATCCTGTCCTTAATGCGACAACCCGCTTAGGGTTTAACTTGATATTATATATTGTACCTTTAAATTGAACCTTGTGGTCATGGTAATAAACACACCAAAATCAACCACGAGTACCTGTTTATATTTATGGCTAACGTAAAAAACGTAATCCTTTACACCATATAATTTAAATAATTATCTTGGGAGTTATCGCCAAATAAAACCTATGCGCGCAAAAATAAAATCAAGCGCGGGTCTCACACCGCTGCGTCGCGCACCTTGCTGTGCCCATTGTGCTTTCCACAAAAGGATAAACCCGGTATAACCCATCCAGCAATTATTAATTAATACATTGAATGAATACTATGGAGGAACGAAGTTTGCCCTGTCAGCTAGTTAACTATAAACACGACTTAGGTACCTAATAATAATTTCCGAGAATCCTTTGTCAGTTAGAATCGATAACTCCTCACGTCATAAACAAAGTCTATATAATTTAAAAATCTCATTACATCAATAATTACACGGCTCTTAATGTGTTGGAGTTTCTCACGACTTGGAAACTCAAAGTATTTTAAACGGTACGTTACGGGGACGATACGATTTAATAATTTATTCAAGGAATTATTTTGTCTTATTAGTCTTTTTTAGGGAATGTACGAATACCCGCCCATATGGGGGGTATTCATTAAGTCGGACTCGTACCGACTAAAACCTCACATGTCAGCGAGGCTACGGGAAGGCTCTCGCACTCCTTCGCGGCCCCGAATGCGCCAGCCATCGAGCCAGCACTGTCTGGCGAATGAGGTGAACAGAATTACAATGTAAATACGCAGGTGTTTGCGATACCTCACTCATTAATCGAACAATAGAAATATAAATAACTTCTTTTTTCGTGGTACTTTTCTGGTCAACGGTCGAACAACAGTTTTTTTTCTGGACGTAAGTGAATTTAATAGGTCAGTGGGACTTTAATACCTTCGCAGTTGATTATAAATCAGTACTTGCAGTATTCGTCCTCAACGCAGTCCGAATTAGCATTCGTATGGAATTAGACCAATAGTGTATACAATTTGCCTGATAATGAGCTGGAGGTTAATGAATTATGTATGACCACGGCTCCATAATAGATCCATCAGTGCTCTTTGCGAAAATATTGAGGTAGACATTTTCCTCCTACCTTCTAGTGCATACATTCTACAACAAAGACCGTCAAATTTTAGCCAACTTACACAAATCCTGATTGAATTTTATACCTTCACCTTCCTTATGAATCTCTCCTAAGGGGTTAAACCGTATGAAATATGTTTAGGAAGTTTTTATCGCTTACGGACAGACATACTCGACGAGGTGACTTTGGTTTGCAATTCGTAGTGATATTGAGGTACAGCGACGTTATTTCTCGACAACTGATTTAATTCGTGAGTAATCTGGATTGCTATCTTTGTCTTTCTACACATTGTTCACCATTAACTTGCAAATTTAGTGTAGTGATGCTACTAATATTTACTTTACTAATGTATATTTTAATCATAATTTCGCCCCCGGACTGTCGCTCACACTAAATTTCTTTTATGTAATATATCATCGCTCTATAATATCCTGGGACATTATTCACACACGGCCATCTGATCCAAAACTAAGCAGAACTTGTTCTGTGGAAACCAGATAACTGATGTACTACTTTTCTTTTGTAAATACATACCTAAATAGATAATTACACCATAACTGAGGACAAAAAGACATGTTCATGCACATAAATGTCTGTCCTGGGCCCAACCAATCCCGAATCGAATATCGTTCGATTCCCAAATCGAACCCCCGACCTCCGGCATTAAAAGCAAATATCTTACTAACCATAACCACCGGCCAGTCAAAAGTTATGTTTAAGATGTTACACTTCTATGCAGTCTATGTAATTTTTTGAGGCTAACACGCGTGATATGAACCGATTAAACATGTGGCAGTGGTAAAGGAAGAATAAGTTATATAAAACAGGGCTTGGAATGGAATCAACGACCGCTTCATTGTGAATCCGTCGCGCGTGTCACTGGGTTATCAACCGTCAATGTTCATTGTAAACAAGTTGCCTCGCCAACTTATACATTAGCACTTGCACATAATTTACATGTGCAGGTGACTTTATATACACATGTTTTAGAATGTATACCTAATACAAAACAATAGGGCTTAGGGTCCTTCAAGGAGAGAGCGTACTCCTTCCAGCGGTGGGCGGCTCCTCTGCGACGGCGGTGATCATACGTTAGGCGACACGCTGCTCGTTTACGTATTGTCCTTAAAAATAGGTTCAAAGGTCTGGCAACCGTAGAAATCTTAAATCGGATTCTTATAAACAGTATCTTGTTAGTAGCTGTTTTCTATCTCATATCATAGAAGGACCGGGTGACCGTCCCTGTCTTAGTGGTCAAGAAAACGATATTCTACCATTGTAACAGGTGTCTTCGGAGCGTGGCATGTGAAGTGACACACAGACTTTGAAAACGTCAAACATTTATTCTGTACACAGAACAGAGCAGACGTTAGCAACTAATAACACTAACAACTAACAAGAAACATACAATTAAAACTCCTATAGGACAAGGAGCTTAATACTCCTAACGTCAAAGTTCGCAGAGACAAAACTTATCTGAGAACTTATCCTATCACATAAAACTTCTACAGCGCGTTCTAAAACACCAGTGGCGCCATCTAGTCCACTTATAATACACTAAATACTTTATGGAGCCATCTAATTCACTTATCATACGTTTCCGCTGTTACACCATTTATTTATTTGGAAATGAATAAAGACTTGTTGTTTCGGAATATTTATAAAAATGATTCTTGTTAATTAGACCGAATAAAATCTCAAGATGAACTGTTATAATTCGGTCGATGACACCGTATAGCGGTATCGATTCTGAACTGAATTTTAAATCTCGAAAATACAAAGCCGCTAAGAGATTTTTTTTATTTTGTTCATGAAAATTGCCAAAACTATAATTTATTGCCACAAATCAAATAGTAATCAAACTTCGACTCTCAGAACTCCAGTCTGACATACCAGGCAATAAGCTTTAACTATTTAAAAGTAGAACAATACATTTCCAAGGATCTTTATACGACAATATCTTCCTTTAAAGGTCCTGACAAGAATAACAAACATATTTGATATACTGTATCATACACTACTTAAGGTCATTTTTGGTGTCGATTATTCTGTTTCAAAGGTCTCAGGAGTCAAACAATAGACTGATGTCAAGGGGAAAACTTTAACTGCTACGTTTCCTGGTAAACTGCGTCATGAATAAATCATGAAGGATCATGCTCAATGATAATAAAATGGCCGCGCCGGAAAAAACTGAACGAATTCCTTAACAGATGTACTTCTACCAATCATTTATGTGTTCTATTCATGATTCTATAATAATTTACAAACAGAAAAGTATATTTTTCATAGAAAACAAACATCAAATATTTTGCGTTTCATCTGGTGAGGGTGCCGGAGGCCTGATTCTACTCGTCTTCCCCTTCCCATTCATTTCTTATAAGGAAAAGAAAGAAAGAGGAGAAGGATTTGACAAGAGAGGGAAATATTTTCTTTTTATCATCTCCTCTGTCCATTAAAGGTAGGCAACGCATCTGCAACTCATTAGCTCGTTGCAGATGCCTATGGGCTGCTGTCATGTAATATCTTGCGACCGCTTGCTCGTTTGCCGCGTTCTTCTATTAAAAAGTAAAATTAATCGGATAGAATATTGATGCTGGCAACTTGTACGACTTCTTGTGTACGCACAATGTACGAAGAATCACATTGCTTAGTTCTACGTGTTTAAAAGCTATAAGCAAAGAAATCCTTTATCTACTAATGGTCTTCAGGCTCTAACGCAGCGGGTAGAGAATGTAAATAATCGGCTACCACCTTTACCTACATAAAGAAACGCTTTGCTAAGTAAAAGTCAATGTTTGCGGACGCACAGACAAACATTTCGCCAGTCACATTAGCACCGGAGGAAGGTCGAGGAGCGCGTGATAGCGAGGCCTATCTTAATCGTAACCCGATCCCGCAACAGTGTCGTCGCATGGCAAATGGCTAGGGTTATCAAAATTTCATTCCGCATTTTTTGATAAAGATGCTGCCATCTCCATACCTCCACTGGCATCCATTTTATAAATTAACATAGTTTTATTAGCTTGTAGTATGTATATATCTATGTAACTGAATCTTTCGACACAATTTTTAGCGACTTCAAATTGTTTGGGTGCCAAAAAATTTCAAAATTTGTACACTTTTTAATGTCTGATGACAATACAATGATATTAAAACATTATCCCAATATAAATAAATACACGCTCACGCCCGTAACCTAGCGGGGTAGCAGAGATTATTGATTTCAATTTGGCGCGATCCTGGCACACTTCTCTCGCATCTACATCCATACATCTACATACAAGCTCGTCGGTTGCGGGTGCTTCTTATATCGCCCTTCTTAAGTATGTTACTAATCTGATCGATATAAGTTTCAATTTAAAGATTAACAGTAAAAACAATTGAGAAACTTTAGTTAACTAACTCTTAGATTTTTGACGTGAGAACCGACTAGATCGGTGAAATACCACGACCTCACAGAAGACAAGCGCGAAGAAGTATTCTGCATTTCGTCGGACGAGTTTCTGGTTCTCTTTCTCTTCCTACCATATATAGGCAAGGGAAATATCCTTTATTCCGTTTATACCTTCCTCTGTCCATTAAAGATAGGCAACCCATCTGCAAGTCATTAGCTTGTTGCAGAAGCCTATGGGTAGCGGTCACTGTATATCAAATGAACCGCTTGTTTGACACCATCAGCTATAAATAAACAACAGTTTTCAGAAAGTTATTCAAGAAGCATACACTAATATATATTTTCAGTAAAGTCACAATTTGTGTCACTCGTTTTTTTTCCTAATTAATGTTAGCGGTTGAGGTAAACTACATATATAACCACTGAACTGTTTTAAGGTTGCGAATTAAAAAATATAGCTGACAATTCAAGTACTGAGTCTTTTATTGAGGTAACTTTAAATATACGTCAGCAAAATTAATGAGTTAATTGAAATTAATCTTGTAAAGAAACATTAATGCCGACAGAGTTACTTTGCAATTTGCTTATGTTAGGTCAAAACTATGTAGTACGCTAAACAGTACAGAAATACAAAAATATCAAATTAAATTCAGAATTTACTAAATAAAGTGAAGAAATATTCATCATAAATCTAATAAATGAAGCACAGGGGTATATTTAAGAGCTGTAACAATTTAACAGCCTGCTATATTTCAATAAACGTTGCATGTTTTAATAATTCCATAATTACTTGGGAAGATCATGGCGTGAAACACCGGCGGGCGCCGGTAGCTCTCCGACGCGGGAGTGATTAACCGCATTAAACTGGCCCTCACCAGTTTATCATACATTGACATTTTATTATCTTTTTTTGTAGCAGAATGAAAAATGAGAATTACGAATCTACCCATCGATATCCTCAACAATCGTAATATTTATGGATACTCTGCCTTCCTAATGGTATTTCTTTCTCTATCTGTTCTAATGTACGGCGCCAGCATCTTTGACATTGGTACGTCAGACACCTTAGTCACCCCGTGAGCGCTGAAATGTACCCAAAACTTCGGGACCAAATAATGTAAAATAAACGCGATCTTCATCTTTCTTCTTTCAGTGCCTCTCCACTACTGGAGGTTGGCTGTCAGCTCAGCGAACTTATTTCTGTCTTGTGCCAAGCGAAATAGTTCTTCCACGTTGGCATTCCTAGTCCACTCCCTGATGTTTTGCAACCACGATTTG
>JWHW01025460.1:131801-144710 GCA_000931545.1 Papilio glaucus | reverse complement strand
TCGGTCGGTGACATCACACCGAACTGTCAAAGTTGTCAATGTCACTAATAAACGAGTGTTCCACAGAGGGCGGTTATTTTACTTACTTCTAGAAACATGTAACATTTACCTTATAGTTGTTGTTATTGTGACAGGGCGGGGGTTGTTTCTTCTCCCGGGTGCCGTACACCGCGCAGGCGGCCAGCGCCACGCCGACGCCAACCCCCACGGCTATGCTCGGCTGCACCCTGAACGCCTGCTCCCGTATCTTAGTCAATATGGCCGGCATATTGGCAATATAACAGTATTTTTAATTCAATTTAATATTTTTAAATCTTTATCAATCATTTAATCTTGCTCGATGATTCGTAATCACAATTTTTTGTTGAAGTATGTTCTTGTACGTTAATGTTTATCGTCTATGTGATTGTTGGCGTGTGCTTGAGGATTCGTTCGTCCATTTTTCTGGAAAGAAAGAAAAAAAACGAGTTAATTTATTTATTTATTAATTGGGTAGTAAGAGAAATTACTAATAAAATAAAAGAAAAATACAGATTGTATTTTAATACAAATGTATTTGTATATCTCTCTATATAATCCATAATTGTCTCTCTTATAAAAAACAATCATAAGCTGGCAACAGAAGTGAAAACTCGTAAGAAATACATAATCAAAAAAATAAACTCTTGACTTAAAAAAAAAATTAAAAGAAAAATAGTGAACAAAAGTTCGTCGAAACTGTTCCAAATTTAAAAAAACATTTTGCTGAAGCGTGTTGCATATTGCTGACTGTTTTTTGTTTATTTTTATTATTGTTGTTCATGCGGACATATTAGATTTTTCAAAAATTGATCTAAATTAATAGTTATAATACCGGATGAGTGATTTCGATACCGGTAAGAATTTATACTAATGTTATAAATAAAGTTTGTTTGTATATATGTTTGTTGTATGTATGTTATAAAGAGTACGTCACCCAAAAACAGCTGAACGGATCTGGGTGAATTTTGGGCAGAGAGATAGTTTATAGTCTGGAATAGCTGCTGTTTATCCCGGAAAATTTTTATTACAGGTGCATATCTAGGTATATAAAAGGCGATGTTCCCTATAGATTCCGAAACGGCTACCAGGGCGAAGCCGGGGCGGATCACTGGTAAGAAATAAAAAATTATAAAACAACACGGTTCGTTCGTCTACGTTCGCCGTAAAATATTTTTATAGCATTTTACGTTTTACAGGACGAGGTTCGTAAAGGACTGATCTGATATGTGAGAAATTTCATACCCTACGTCTAGCAGACAATGTTTTGTCACTGAATGATAACTAATAAACAAGAGTGGCGCAGTTTCCTCGATTCAGCGCCATCTACCATCAGCGCTCGGCCTCACGTCCCCCTGGTGGCGGATGGGGGAACGGTCTGTACAGCTTAGCTACTGGCTAGGTTCTCCGGCATTTTGGAGCTCGTATATTTAAGAGACCGTCAAATCCTGATATGGACTTAGCACACTCGTTGTTTTAACTTGTTTATATGATACATGTATAACAAGTTAACTTAGTTTAACTTAGTACACACGCTGGACGTTCACCTTGACGTTTTGCGCGGACTCATCGTCAATCAAATACATTTACGACAAAACAAATTACAAAGTATTCGTAAATTTTGTATAAGACCTTGTATCGCGACCTTACATTTGTAGAAATATGCGATTATTTGTAAAAACAAAAAAAAACCCTATAGAAGGAATAGAAGACAGAATTAAATCTTACTGTTTTGTGTTTTTTATTAGCTTAGTATGTATGATTGTATGTAACTGAATTCTTGAATGTGATTTTCACCCCGCTTTAAAACATAGATTAGTTTGTCCCATTATCCTTGAGTCTTCAAAAATTGGGATTTTTTAAGATTGTGGATAACGACATCTAAGTGCACTGTGGTAGGCAACGCATCTGCAACTCATTTGCGTGTTGCGGATGTCGGTGCGTAACGGCCACTTAACATCACGTGAACAGCTTGCTCGTTTGCCCTTTCCCACAAAAAAACAGATAAAATAAATACTGCAACATTAAATCGTTGAATTATGCAAATTACAATTTTTACAACACATTAATCATACTATTACGCACGTGTCACGTTCAAACTGTGAACTTCATCAGTTTATAATCTAACTAGCCTTGTTAAACATTTACGGAAAATTGTAAACTGAATCGACAACAATTGACAATTGGACGTGTCTCGATAGTTTGTAAACTGTCAAAATAAAATCGGCAAATTGTGAACTGATATTTTGCTTGCCTTACTACTTTTAAGTTATAAATAACACAATAATAATTACAGGTTAGATAGGTTTAATAGTTTAGACATGATATTCATTTGGAAAAATAAAATCTTAAAAACGTGTTAAGAGAATAACTGGTTTGATACAATACGTCCAATTATTAATGATTCTTTTAAGTCACACTTCACCATCAATTTTCAATATGACAAGTTTATAATTATGGTAATGGTGATATACAACCTAGAATTATTTAAACAAATTATAATATGCAAATTAAATATTACTTTAAAATATATGCTTGAGGAATTTGGCGTCTCCTTCCTAATAAATGAAATTCTTTTAATAATTTTTTTCAACTTAATTTGTCTTCGAAACTGGTGTCGATTGACGACATCTTAAGGAAATTTACTTTCAACAAAAAAACAACAGTTGTACCAAAACATGTAGTCAAAAAAACAACCAGGAAACCTTTTCTATACGTTAAAAAAACTTTTAAACAAAAACAAAACCGACTTCAAAAAAACGATATTCAAAAACAAGAAATGCACTTAAAAGTATAAAATAATTTTATGCAATTAAACATAAGAATCAATTCTTAATCATATTTCTTTTTGGAGTCGGTGTCATCTGTGTTTGGTAGCGATCGGATCAACATATTTAGTGGTACCCAGGTGAAGCCGGGGCGGATCACTAGTATAGTATAAAGTTCATTTGTAAAATGTTTTCTTAAGGCATCCTTGTATATTGGTATTTCCTTAGCTGACGCTGACACCGACTCCAAAAATAAATATGATTAAGAATTGATTCTTATGTTTAATTTCGTAAAATTATTTTATACTTTTAAGTGCATTTCTTGTTTTTCAATATAGTTTTTGTTTTTGTTTAAAAGTATTTTTTTCTCGATTTTTAGTGAATTTAATTTATATGGGCTTGAAATCACTTGCGCGAAGTTTTTACTTACTTTGTAGATTAAAGTTATGATATCTTCTAAACTATTGGTCAGAATGATATAGTTCAAGGAACAATTATAATCTACATTAAATTCTCTTGATAACTAAGACATTTAAATGGATAAGGATTCATACCGAACACGAATAGTAAGTAACGAGTGTGTTTTAATTAATGTTTCCTTAGATAAAAATGGTTATTGTGAGACAACTATAGAAGATAGATGTATCATCGCGGACTTTTATTTGGCTTATATAAAGAGCTACAATTATTTCACACATCATTTTAATGTAAGTTCTATAGTTTCGCCTACGTAAGCCAAGAAATCAAAATTCAACGTTGTCATATTATGCATTATTAAGAATAACTCAAAAACTACCGGTCAGATCTTGACTTAAAAAAAATGGGACCAATCGACAAGCATTAGTTCTCGAACAAAAAAAGTATCATCGAAATCGGTTCACCAGGAGCGGAGTTCTGAGGTAACAAACATAAAAAAAAATACACACGAATTGAGAACCTCCTCTTTTTTGAAGTCGGTTAATATAATAATAATAATAAATATATCATTTATTTCGGACGTTTTTCCATATTGGTTTTACAATAAAAAAAAGGTTAAAAAGCATTAAAATGTTTGCATCCTAAAGATTAAAGGTGAGGGGACACCGGGAGCACTCGTCTGTAATGTAACATACAAATTCGAGCACAACGTCAGAGAGGGAGAAACATTACAATGTACAACTTGTAATAACGCTCAAAATCAATTCTTAAATGGTACATTATAGGCGATTGCTCGTTAGTCAGGGTTTTGAGCATTACGTTACAATGCTGCCTGTATTGTAACGTAATGTTAAAAATCGAATCGGAATTACATTACAGGCGAATGCTCCCGGTGAGGTAGCACCTTTAGGTATAACAAGAAATTAGGTATAAAAATAATTGTGTACTTGTGAGTGATTTTTTTATTATAAATAGTAAATGACTCATGTGTTGAAAATAAACAAGAAAAAACAAAAAATGTGCAGCCGGTTATAAATTAAAACTTATGAATCACCTTTGAAGAAAACACGCTACCTTTAAAGGCGGTATTACGAGTAACCGTAACCGACGAGTGTGTGCGTAGATATGTAAGGATATTAAAGAACCGAGAAAGGTGTACCAGGACTATGCCAAATGGAAACCCGTAATCCCTGACTATCATCAGTTACAGGTGTGTTTTTACTACAAGCTGAGCGCTGTTTTACCCGCCGTATAGTTGAAATAAGCTAAGCTGAACCCCATTTTATATGATCGATCATATACATCAGAGGTCTTACATTGGATGGTCAAGAACATTCATCTTCCTTTCATTCTTTAGGCCTAGTAGTTTGGGTAATCATTGTCTTCTTTTATGTATATACAGATGTAAAGACAGATATAAAGATTTTATACATATTTCCAACAAAAAAAAACATTTATAAATAAAAATACGTCACTGTTGGTTTTGCTACTAAATGACTCAAATATTATTATATTGCTATGACATTTACAACTTGTGGTAATGTTGTTTTGTGATAAATTGCATAATGTGGCTTGGGATGGAAACAAAAAGTATGCAGATACGCAGAAAACAAAATGTTCATTATATAAAACAAACAATATAATTATAATAAAAGCAATAGACAATGCTATTTATACGTTATTATGTAATGCAAAAACATACAACACAATGTATACTATTATGATGGCATGCTTAAAACAAAACTCATCAAATAGTTCAACGACTTTGCCCTCCGCTTCGTACGCCTTATTTTCCATGTTGGAGATTTTATTAATTTCACTCATCGTTCAATAACCTCGAATTATAAGTGACATGTGACAAAAAGATATTATTGTAAAAACATTATGTAACATTACTATTGGAAATGTCCCGATCAAATAACACATAAGTGTATACATTTCTTAAGCCGTTTCTTAGACCAGGAAATTTAGATTAGCGATGAAAAACAACGTAGCTGAGCAACTATCAAAATTATAGGTTTTTTTTAAATCGAAGCAACACGGCCCAGTGTTATAGGCCCCAACTTACGTACGGTCGCGGCTTCGAACCCAGGTTGGCGCTTTACTTTGAGTAATTTATTTCATCACCACTGCTCCTGGATGCATGAAGGAAACATCGTGAGGAACCGGCATGTCGAACCACCAAATTCGAAGACATGTGACATCTACCAACCCGCACTGGACCAGCGTGGTGGATTACGGCCTCTTCCCTCTCTCAGAGAGGAGGCCTGTGTCCCTGCAGTGGGGACATACTAAAAAGGCTGATTTATCATATATTTAGAATGTTATTAATATATAGAAATGTTTGTTTTGGGTTTCCAGTATACGAAGAATACTTCTCCCGTTTTATATTTTTTAGCCACGTTTACAATCTAAGGAAAAATATTAAGTTAGTTTCCGTCACTTCGCACTGGGGATTTTTTTACTCGCTTCACTTTATCAAAGCGTATAACATTAAAAAAGACTTTCAAACACTTTTTTTATTTAAATCTACGTTAGTGAAACACATTTATAACATCGGTACGGAATTCCCCATTTTAGGAGGTAAGTGATTTCTTTTAACAAATGATATTTTTTTAATAATAAAAGGACATAACTTATAGCAATAACATCTAAAAAAACTGGATTTTCCAAATGCGGCGTAACCGTGAATTTCCTGGCGTGTTTATCTTCCTCTCTTAAAAAACTGAAATGACAATATATTTTTGGTAAATGTTTTCGGCGGTGTGAACCCTTGGCAAGTCGGCAATTATGAAGACGTATAATTCAACATAGCGACGAAAACACTACGACGACTTGTTCTTGTGTCAAAAAAAATTGAAAAATCAAAATAATTTGTGACGCTAGTATAAAGTCTTAATATTCATATAATAATAAAAAAATTGTTGAGGTTATGTTGCGCAATACTGACATCTGGTAGGAGAATATATAGACACTGTATTCTCACGCCTATACGTTAACATATTACATATGTTGAACGAGGTACTTGGCTTAGAGACACTACCGTGTCTCGTGTCTCGTGGTAATAGAACTTTTATGGTAAGATTGGTCATCCGAATGGGATTACATTACATAATTAAATTGAATAATCAAAAACTGAAAATCTCTAAAAATCAAGTCCAGGGTAAATTTATCACTACAACACATGTTACACGACTAAATGACGGATGATAGAAAGATCGATGACCACATAAAGTGAGGAAAGGACAGGGAGATGATGATGTTGAGAATTCGTTTATTCTCATCGCACTTTGCAATACCACTCAGAACGTTAAGGTACCATTACCAGTATGGCTTCGCATCACGATCGAAGACAACATGGGTGATCGAGGCAGTCATGGTCGACGACCTGAACAAATCCGTGATTAGCTAAAAGGTCAAGCAGGCCTTTGCCCTATCGACTCGCAAAAACTCCACTCGTCGTAGACTTTTTGTTTTACACGAGTACATCTTGTAGCGTGATCAACAAAACGCAAAGACGAAAGACCTGATTGTGCATAATTTTGGTAGACATAAATAACATTTTTTCCCGTAATTCATTTTGTCAATTAATCTGTTATTTATTTATTTACATTACATTATGTAAATATCAAGGTTCAGGTAAAGAGAACCAAAAAAAATATTAAAAAACCGATATTATAAGGACGTCTTCTTGAAAAAGTAAGTGTTGATGACAACTTTTTCACATATCAAACAAACATTGAATGCGTCATCAAAATTTTTTGGATTTACCCTGGCAGGGATATTACTAGGGTAAACACGATTAGTAAAGTAGGGTAAAGGCAAATAGTCACCGAGGTAAATGGTCTTAAATCTGATAGATCGATCCCTCTATCAAGCCCTTCAGAGTGGCAGGCTTGTAGGAAATGGATTCAAACAATATAACGGATCGCACTTAACCTATCATAATTTTGATTGAATTGAACATCAATAATAATTGTCTATCACTGTTAATAATTATTTAAAGTCGCGGTAAGAGTAAAAAATTAATCACATTCATCGGCGATAATTAATAATGTAACCATAGTACCGATAACTGTTATAAAAATAACATAAGCTAAGTATGTGTGCGGTCGAGCAACAGAGGTGAGAAGTCTTTGTTGCAAAAACAAATAATAATTATTGTTATTAGGTGTTTAATGTTGATTTTATGATGAGTCTATATGATTCATCATTTTAATTTTCTTTTAGTTTATTTCTTATTTTAGCTGGGTACCTGTAGGTATTATCAATTATATTGAACCACGAAATAAAAGAAATATTTTTAATGTTGATTTCACGGAGTCTATGATTGTATAATCTATATTTTATTTGTTTGTATTTGATTTAAGCAACCCATAAAATAAACGATGCTGAATGTAAGTATCTTATAGTTACATATTCGTAAGTTCTGTGGTATAATAAATATGATGTGGCGTGACTATGTTTCCTTGTATCAATGAGAGTGATTGAGTGAAACTGTGATCAATGAGAAATCAAGAACTATTATCTAACAGACGATCAATTTGAAAGACTTCTCGTGTGTCAAACAAAACAAATAACTTCGAGTCTTATATTATTTCATTACTTTTTCCGACGAGAGTAGTAAATTATTAATAAAGACTGCTAAAAGTGATTAATTTCAATTTTATCTTCACATTTACCAAATCATGAGTTAAATATTGATAATGATGGATAATTATTAATCATTTCCAATTAATGAAACTCACCATAACAGATATATTAGAGATTTTTCCTCATTTTAAAGTAATATGACTAAAACACTTGACTATAATCCTCGATATCTTAACATACGCGATTGATAAAAGTAACGACCCCATAAATAAGTATGTATATATTTCAGAAAAATACATATACTCAGATGAAATTCCATGTGATGAAAAAAGCCTACGATTATTTTGTCCCGTTGCGCATCCCATTTTACACACACTTTCCTAATGAGTGGAAGGAGATTTGACAGGGAAGGGGATCGCCAGGAAAAGGAAATATTCATTTTTAGTTTATCCCCACCTCTTAAAGGTAGGCGCGGTAACGCATCTACAACTTATGAGCTTGTCGCTAATGCCTATGGGCTGCGGTCGTTTGCCACCTTCTTCTATATCCATACTTTTATGAATCGTCGAATATCTACAATTAGGATGAACAGAAAACCACCGCTGTATGTGATATGTGCTATACTGACAACGAAACGAAGTTTTCAATACTGTCAATACAATTGAAGTCAGGCGTCGCGTTGCGGAAATCGTTTTGTACAAGGAAAAGACTTTAGAATTGTTTTTGCAGATTTCGACGCACTTGACTAATGACTGCCTTGTAAAGCTTTTAATATATCTTTTTGTTAGCAAATGACCAACGTTTAACTACAAATTGTGTACGTGACCGCTTAATAGAGACAAATCCACATTAACATTGTAATAACCTCGTATTTTGCAACTCTTAAGAAAAGTATGCTGAAAAAAAAAAGACAATAAATAACAATCTCCACATTCAACAGCGGTAGAGCCCGCAACAACAACATCTGTTGCACGGATGGGCCGGCTAGACTGGTGACCACGACCTCACAAAAGACAGGCGTTACGTAGAATAATTTTGCGTTTCGTCTAATGAGTGAGGTACCGGAGGCCAAATTCAGAAACTCTTCTTCGTCCTTTCTTTTGGTAGGGATGGGAAGAGGGAGATAATTTTACGGGGACTGAGTGGATAGGAAAAGGAAATATAAATTTTTTGTTTATCCCCTCACATCTGTTCTTTAAATGTTGCACAACGCAGCTGCAACTTACGCTTGTTGCGGATATCTATGGGTAGCGATCACCAAACATCTAGTGAAACGCTTGTTTGCTACCTTCTATAAAAAACCCCAAAAATAGTGTTGCTTACAACCTCGATTTCTTTATTCTCATTTAATATTCACCCATTATTCAGCTTTTACAAACCCATTGCTTAAGACCTTTTAAAATCTCGTGCTGCTCTAATAAGTTTTGTTGTATTTAGAGCAATATGTTGGTTTAGATGCTGGTTTCACCAAAGAGCTTTCTTATATTAGCCTCAGTCAGGATTTAAACCTGAATTTTATAAAGCCATTCTATCCCTTGGATACGGGTCCTCAAAGGTTTAATGTGACAAACAATTTCTCGTGTCCTTTGTACACGATAAGTCTTTGTCCTTTTGTTGATTGTAATTCCGCATTTTAAATTATGAAGTCACGCCTGCCTGCTGGCGAACAATGTGTAATGGCGAAAAATGATGATTAATCTATCAACAACATGTAAAGCCGGTTATCCCAATTGAGGTTGTCAAAAGATAGCAAATACTTTGCGAGTTTTACTCAGCCATTTACCC
The DNA here is from genome assembly GCA_000931545.1 of Papilio glaucus. Classification (NCBI taxonomy): domain Eukaryota; kingdom Metazoa; phylum Arthropoda; class Insecta; order Lepidoptera; family Papilionidae; genus Papilio; species Papilio glaucus. Next base: position 135,129 of record JWHW01025460.1, on the reverse strand, counting down.
CACTGTCTTGATCGACCTATTGTTAAATTATTACCTAATTTATAGAACAATGTATAGGTAGTTTATAAATTTACTTAGAGGCACATGTTTTGGTAGACCCATTCTTTAATTCTTCGATGTAATTAGTTGCATTATCTAAAACTGGTATGAGCAGAAGCAATTACTATTTAGGCTAGGTTCAGTTGCTGCATAATGAATTGTATACTCATGTAAACATTTGCAAATCATCCAAAGAATTATATTCTGTTAAGAATTGATCCTTTGCCAGCTCTATGAAGTTTGGTTAAGAAGTGATCTCTAAATTATTGAGATAAAATCAGATAATTTCAAAGTCTTCATTTCTGACTGACGCAGCCGGACGAATAGTACACATAAATAATATTAATTAACAAAACGAACACAGATCTGATCGCCTACCACACCAAATATAGAATTTTGATTTTAATCTATCAAAACAACCGCTAGTATTTTGTAGAAACAACCGGACAAGTCAAATAAATCGTTTTACAACCAGTTTTAACTACAATCTCCATCTATTACATAATATAATATTCTACAAACCAACCCCAAAACTTTATTAATAATAGTGGTCCCAAACGTGCTCCTTGAGAAACACTGCACGTACACACAACAACAAACACGAGCAGTCGCCTTGACCCCTGTGGCGTGACTCACTTTATGCTCGAATGAAATTAAACGAATGCGACCTCCGTTCGCAGCGGATAGAGGATGTAGAAGACTTTAAACGAGCGTGATGTACATAATCAAAGCCTTTTGTTCGAACCACAACGGCTCCCACATATATCATTTAGTTTAGGCACTTCAAATTACTAGGTCATAATTGTTTTGAAACAATTGAAGTATTGTGTAATTTAATAGTTATTAAAAAAATATTCTCGACGGTCACTGGTTTGACTTAATTATATATTATTACATAGATTATTATTAGGAAGTTGTGTTTGTTAAAAACATTTTATAAGATAAGTGTCGCCCATGTAGATTTCTAATTTTTACTTAGGTCGCATTTACAACGCGCGACTGTCGCGATACTGCAGTGCGTTTTGTGATTGTACCGCAGCTCCATCACTACTAAAAGTCGCCGACTGTCTTGAGATAACAAGCGCAAATGTAGTATGCAGGATTTTAAATTAGAAACTTGTCAAATAGTACAATGTCCATGGTAAAATAGACTTTAATAATACTTATTACGGTTGCTCGAAGCTTCTCGAAATCATTTCGAATATATTGATTACAAAATACTTTTTTGTGCGTTTCTTCAGACACCTTGTGAAAATTCACGAAGACGAAGTGCGTCAGTCAAGCCAGTATGTAAAAGCGTAAAAGTTGTTGATCTTGACCCTTTGACACTGTGACTTCGCCATCTGTGTATTGTCGACTTGATCGGTCGTAAGATTATGGTTTTATAAGACGATCGTATCAGGTATACATCTTTTTATAAACATGTAAGTAGTCGTAAAATATACGTTTATATGTAATTTATATGTTACGTAATAAAACTGAGATTGGCCTAGCGGGTGATCCAATGAAGTTTCGGCGATCGGATCAAAATAATAAGTGTGCTACCGTGCGAAGCCGGGGCGGGTCACTAGTACTTAAATAAACCGGCCACGTGCGAGTCTAACTCGCGCACGAAGTGTTCATTATCTATAAAAATCACGTTTAGTGTATGGTAGCCCCCTTATATATTTATTTTATTGTATTTTTTAGTATTTGCTGTTTTAGCGGCAACAGAAATACATCATCTGCGATAATTTCAACTGTCTAACTATCACGGTTCATGAGATACAGCCTGGTGACAGGCGGATAGACAGACAGACGGACGGACAGCAGAGTCTTAGTAATAGGGTCCCGTTTTACCCTTTGGGTACGGAACCCTAAAAATGAAGTAATTAAACGGTTAGACTTTATTTAAAATATCTGATCATCATGTAGATGAGACCAAGCAACTCCAGATTAATATCTGACAAAGAAAATATATGTATCAGAAAAAGTATGTATGTGACGAAGGACACGGTTATCACGACCTGCTCATATCCGTCGTCGGTACACGGTCCGAAACCCCAGGGGGTATCCAAAACGACAAGTACTAGCTTTTTGTTAAAGTTTTAGCCTAAAATTCTAGAATTTAGGAGTAATATTGCGGACAAGTGGGGAGGGCGATTGACCCAAATATACAACAATGTAAATTAGATTTGAGCTTCAGACAACCTTTTTATGCTATGGCTAGCTGATGATGAAACTGCGAAGTTGCCAGTGGTATCATTTTAATACTTTGTAAAAGAAAAATTTGTATAAAAGATCACACAAATTTTGTTTCAAAGTTTGTTTCATAAATTTTGTAAACCCCTAAATTGCTCACTAATTTTAGTCACTATTTCTTGTGGTTAATTTCGCGAGTGTTGTGTTTTTTTTATTAATTTTAGTTAACAACATCTTACATAATACATTGTAATAGTCCAAGGAGTTCAGTATTTATATTATTAAAACCACACAAGTGCGGGCAGATTAGCGTGGAAGACCGCTAACCGCGCAGCCAAGCATTTCTAGTGATAGTTCTGCTAGCTTAAACCCCTTTGTGTGAAGACCTGTGTGCTATACGCAGATACACCTAATATTCTCGTTATTAATGCTTAACAAATTAATCCAATGGCAGCGCCACCTATCGAGCACAATTGTGGAACCATCTCGTCAAATTGTCATGAGCCATGTGATAAACCTTTCGTTGCTTAATATTTTAAACAACTATTTCCCTGGTAGCCAATTAACGATGAATATTAAACATGTCCAAACAGTATCATAATAAATAATTTAATTATTAAAAATATACATAAAACACAAGAACGTCAGTTAAAATGACACCTCCATTCATCTTCGTCTTCTACTGACGTCAATGTAAATAATTGGCAATCTATATGCCGAATGTGAGGCGAACTTGACGCGTAAACTACGAACGGCCTGAACGACTCGGGTGAGAAAACGCTCGAAAGGTTAGCAGACACCGGTTTATTTGATAAAACGACCTCAGCTCAGCTGCAGCCAGGCAGCGGCGGATCTGATGAATTAACTCCAGAACCATTCAACTGATCATCATGGAATCTTGTCACACATTGTCATTGGTACAGACAATGACACGGGGTACTTCACTTTTATTTCGAAAATAAAACTGTTCCCGAAGTATATCAAACCTTCATTTACAATATCGATTACTATGATAATGTCTAAAAATGGGTAAAAGACGTTATTTATGTTATTACTTTTTGTTTCTTGTATATGCTCCTAAGAAGGTTAATCTTATTCTTCTTATTTG
>JWHW01025460.1:87803-124085 GCA_000931545.1 Papilio glaucus | reverse complement strand
ATACTCAATGGAGAGGGCAGTGCTTTGAGTCGCTCTGTGATGTCGAACAACGGAGCCAAAATGTTCCGGAATGGAAGCCACGAACCAGAGGAAATATCTTAATTGGGTTTTCCCCAAGTTGGGCCGTTGGTTGCGGGAGACCACCTGGATGAGGACAAGGAGCCGGCCGATCACAATATTATTATGATTGCGATTCACAGAAAACCTATCTTGAAAACGCAGTCCATTTTTTTAAATGAAATATCAGCTCCCAAAGAAGCTCCTCCAAATGAAGGGTTGTCAAATGCGCAGTTCATATTTCTATCTAACAATCTAAGAAGAAAGAAGCACTTTTTTAACATAATCCAACGTAACAAAGAATAAGAATACTGCATAAGAATTTTAGCAACTAGTAGATAATCTGTACATAATCCGACGTACTAAAATTAATTGAAACCAATGGTCTTTTAGATCTGCTAAGTGCTTAATTATTATAAACCAAGCCTACTCTAATAAAACGATCAATAACAACAGAGGAATGTCACAACAGTTTGCTTTTTAATTAGTTTTTAAGTTACTACTAGTTCGAGATAATTCACCATAGGTTAAATCTCATCCAGAAAATAATCCAAGAATCGAAATCACAACCGATAATAAGTCAAGGCTAAACCATTGGTATTCCAATTTGGCTATTTCATTATTGCAACAAAATGTATTCAAAAATCTATAGCTGTTCAGACCTTGGAGTTGTTTAAAAACAAGTTATATTTTAATTTGATAATGGTGAACAAAATTATTGCAATTCACGTTTGATTTAATTCACTTTTAATTCAATAAATTATATTTAATTTATGCACTGTGTATTTTTAAACTAATTATTTATTAATTCAGGAAAAGTGTAAATGTTAACATGAAATATGAAAAAACGCAAAAAATGTCACAAGGAACTAGCGAAATTTTCACCGGTATTTAAAACGTTACAAAGTAAATAAATAAAGGTGAGAGATTATAATTTACTTTACAATTATTTTCTGTACAGATAAAACAAACTTGGTGTAACAATAAACGATAATGTTCGACCTTCGCACGCATCACAATGTGAATGAATGTAAGATGATACTCACCAATATTGCTGCGAAAACAAAATATGTTCAAACAACACCGAATCAAAACACAGTGTATCCTAAACAAAACAAATACACAATTAAATTTCAACAAAGATAAACACAAACACGTCCACACGCGGCGGAGGCGAGGTCGTAACTGATTCTGTTCCGGAGAATCACACCACTCGACTGGTCACGGAGGACTGACGCAGCGGAAGCGAAAATAGACTTTGTGCCACATTGATAAGATTTATTATCAATTGATTTGAATACCACTGAAAAAGCTGTGTCAAGAAACTTTAGCTATAGCGCAATTAAAAGATAAATACAATTTAATAATAATAAAATAATGATAACTTAAAAAAATAAACATTGTTCCGTGTTCGTTGATAAGCACTAAATCCGGTAAGTGAAAATCGAACTTAAGACTTGGCAGTCCAGAGTTAAGAGTCCTAACTGAACTGCAGTTCTGATGTGTACCATTTTTTATACTCTTATCTACATGTACAATATTATTTAAAGAAAACATTTACTTGCTTGCTTGTTCCAGATATACTCAGGAATTACAGAACCTATTTTATTGATTCTTTTACTAATAGTCTTATACCAGCGAGTAACCGAGGATTTATTTATTTGTCGGCATTTTTACCCGAGCGAAGCTAGGGCGGGTTGCTAGCAACTTTATAAAATTGTATGCCGCCTTATAGTAAAAACTATAGAAAAATCTATAATACAACAATAATCATCGCTCCCAAAAAGTGTTTAAAAGCTACTCGTTTTGTTTTTATTTATTACGTCACCCGGAATTAAACTAGCAAACAAACAAACTTGACTCCACAAATCTGAGAAGATTCAAGAAAATAAAAAATTTTAACGCTTAAATTAATCTTACCAAATTTAAATGTTGGTTGTATATCCGCTATATATCTTCTACGTTACATACTATGATGACATGAGTAAGAAAGGATTGACGACAGATAGAACTGTTGAGAGAAAGACGTGGAAGGATAGTTCCCGCATGTTGTGCCCACTCCGCTTCAAAGTGGGAAAGAAGAGCAAGAGAATGACGAATGAAAAAAAATATCTAGGAATATTAAAATCAAGAGAGTTTTAAACAAAGAACTCTCATACGTTTCTCAACTTAACTGTGTACTTATGTAGCAATAACGTTGCTACGTTAGTCTACTATAATGGATGGATATTACGTACTAAAAGTGCAACCAGAAACACCAGAAGACGGGAATAAGTGTTCTGTCAGGTCGGTGGCGTAAACTGCGATCGCAAGTCCGACTGCCGAGCATGGTGATTACGGTAAAACGTTCTAGAATAACGATAACCTTGCAATTGTTTTTGTTTTTTCAACGAATTTATAAGGTGGGAACTTTAAAAAAGTATACGGGCGAGTTTATGACCTAAGACCAGTGAAGTGATTTTGTTCAATATCCCTAAAGACAATTAGCCGGAGACTCCACCAATCCAGCATTTGTACGACGCTCTGTTGTAATTGTCTAACGTATGAAAGTCTACGCTATTTTTGTTACTGTCTTCTTTTCTAAGAAAGAAGTAAATTGTTTAGTCACGGAGAAACCTTCATCGAGTCTCGATTCTTGAGTTTTATTTCTTTATATTACATTACTTATTGATTTCTTTCAGTACACGGCCACAAGGCCAGATGCCCAATCTGGTCGGCTGCTTAATGTAGGCCAGTGTGGTGACCCTTGACCTGCGAGGCGAACTCGCCAGTAAATATCACTGAGTCAATAAACACCAAGCAATGAAAAGACGTCACTAACGCATACATTGTGACTGATAAACCTTTATCACAAGTGTTAGCATTTGTAGTGAACGTAATGTTCTTTCTTCGTAACACTGTCTAATTAAATATTTTGCTTATGCATTGCATCGTGTTTGAAATGAAATGATCGCGATCGATCGTTTTTTATAAAGCGAAGAATTCATTATTAATGAACAATAATAATAATAAATATATAAATATGCGCTCACCCCCGTAACCCAGAGGTGTAGCCAGAGATCATGATTTCTATTTGGCGCGATCCTGGCACACCTCTCTTGCTTCTTCTACATTCATACATCTACGCATACATGCTGGTCCGTTATAGGTTCTCCTTATATCGCCCTTTTTTATTAAGTCACTAATTTGATCGATATAAGTTCTCCTATAGGATATTATTCAGAAACGGCCATCTGATGCCAAACTAAGCAAATCTTTAACTTTTGTATATACGTACTTAAATAGGTAATTACATCCAGACTCAAGACAAACAGACACATGTCTGTCCTGGGTGGGAATCGAACCCGCGGCGTGAAAAGCAAGTATCTTACTGACCACACCAACCGGCCCGTCATATAGTTACAAATTGATCGTACAATGTTACATCGTAATTTCCAAGTACGGAAAATGCTGTCCTACTGTTTATCATAGTATATTGGTGTTCTAATCCGCCTTCTGGATGGTTCTATCAGCAATAATGCGGCGTTACGTCTGCGTATTACAACGTACGAAGTCGTACTGACGAGAGATAAGCCGTGGACGTTGCTCACTGATAAACAGCACTCATTCCGCACCGACGCGGCATGGATTCATTTGTTGTTGATGTCAATGACTCAGTTGTTTTGAGACAATGGCATCTGACGTTTGTTTCAATCCAAAACTATCTTTATCACATTTTAACATGTGTGAGCTCTCGCGTCTGTAAAAGCTACAGCTATTGTATATCGGCTCAAGCTGATGTAATAAGGGGTTAGCCTACAAGTTAGGAATTAGGTATAGAGAAAGGCAAACAGTTAACAGTACAATTGATGCCAGCGCCAGTTTCGAACTCAAGAATTGCAAGAAAGTACTCCAAAATAGCACGAAATTTGCATTTTGAACACAAATCCAGTACCGTCGGTTGAATAAGTCAACGTAACGGCTGGTACAGTCGATGGAAAGCAAAAGTCATAGACTGAGGCGCGTCGTTTCATAATCGCCATCTTGTTCGAGGGACGTCCACTTCCAAACTCGATAGGAAACTTTAAACATAACGCAGTAAACAAATAGATAAAACAAAAATAATAAACAGTATAAATGGAAGACATTCTACCAACATACATGTGTACTTGTATTATATCGATGAGATCTGTGACATATTACAGATAGGACGATATGAAAGAAGCAAATATAAACCAATAACTGACGAAGGTACGGCTTTAGAGTTGTGACGGAACCTCGTCTCCGTCTTCGTAAACTGTTCCGGTTCTGAAACGGAGGTTCCGTGCCGCCTCATTAACCTCCGCATCCTCCTTCACCAAGGCCTCCATTATAATACGGATGCAGAAGGAAGAAAAATATGGAAGGGTCATACAAAATTGAAATTTATCCCATTCCCTCAGGATTACGGGCGTTTGGATGATTACATTTCTTACTTTTCTGTTGTCTATTTGTGGTCCTGTCAGTGTTACGTTCACACGTGACACTCGAATCACGTACTCTGTCAACATCTTCATACTTAGGAAATGCGTGGGACAAACAAAGGCAGTACAAATGCATGCGCCGACGATGACAGTGACTTTATCCTGAACAAATGTTTACACACTCGTACGAACGTTAACATTTTATTACGACAAACATAATTACGGCTGGAATTTCCTGATTAGGGCCGTTTTTTTATGTATTGTACATATTTACTTAGCTTTTTAAAATTATTGTTTTGACGATGAGCGCTGATATATTGAAGGCTGTATTACATTCAACGAGCGCATTCGACATATTGAAAGGTATTAAATTCCTTAGGGCGCTAAGTGTAAATATCTAAAGTTTACACCCCTTTAGTGTGAGAGTTCCTGAGAACCACCTAGACATTACTCTGAGCTGATCATGACTTTATCAGAAAATGCAGATGAATTTCATTCTTCAATCCTCACATTTTGACGAACTAAGATTAATTATTTTTTGATTGTTTGTTAGTTTTGTTTCTTAATATTGAGCGCGACTGTGAAACATGCCCAATATGGTCGTTGGTTCAAATCCACCATTCGACTATTGTCGTTTCCATTTCCGAACAAGTTTAAGTTTACTCGGATGAGAATAAAAAATCTTGGACGAATTGCAGTTAATGCATTTCTCGGAAACACTCCGCTTAACATCTCCAAGTCATGAGACAATATATTAAAATCATTTGCAATGGTAAGGATTCAATTCAAGCATATAATTCAAGGTATTTGACTTATTGTTAGCGTATTTATAAATTATGTTTTATGCTGTTGTTTATTATAATTAATGAATCACCAAACGTCTTGCAGGTGTAAATAATCTTTCTCATCTGTTTTCCTTTATCACAAAGATTCCTCATCGCAGCTAATGAACCTCTTCAACAACATTCCAGTTGTACCCCTTGCCAGACATCGATTTGTTACTGTTACCGTCATATTATGAACTTCGTTAGTTTATAATATCATTAGCAGTATTATAAACTGGAGGCAAATTGTATGCTGGACGACATTGACAACTTGACGTGTTTCAGAATACTGGCAAAGACAACAACAAGGAGTTTGTTATTTTAGTTGATTACTACTACTACTTATTTCCTATATAAATATTACCTTACAATCACATATTAATTATAATTTATCAAATATACCTTGTCCTTGGTGGAAATCAAACACAACCGGATTTAAATTTCTACCGCATGATAAGATTGTAAACGTTGCTTCTGTTGTTAATACCTAATTTGTATTATTACTAACGGACCCAGAAGACTTTGTCTTGCACTCTCCACCTGCCGGGTCCAATCATGAATCTAAGCCATCCCGGAACCCACTCAAACACACGCACACACAAATATCTAAATCAGGTTAGTTGTTACGGAGGAGTTGAGATATGTATGTATGTATATGTAACATCACCCTGGTAATAAGCACCGATAACATTATATACTTAGCTCTTGGGAATGGGTTGGTAGATGGTACCCAACTCTAGCACCACGCGCACTCATTGGACAAATATTCATTTCTTTTATTGCCTCTTATCCACTTTTCAGGACGCTTCGTCTTTCTGCAACATATTCACAAGGCTAGAAACACTCAATTTCTCTGTCACTGGCGCATCTTTGACAAACTAAACTTTCAACGTAAGCAGCTTTAACAATAAAATTTAATGTCGATCGATCGAAATCGAGGGAGGCCTCCCTGCAAGAGACAGCGAGCTAAGACAAGATAGATGATTGTTTCTATTTTCAATCACAATCTCACCTGACGTTATGTGGATCGAAAGATCGTATGCACTCGTTTAGTATCAGCCTTAGCTTGGGTACCACACGTCATAATCCACACAGCGATTATTTCCCGATATCTTATTTGTTACGAAATATTCCTATCTTTATTATCTCCGATGACTTTGAAATTAATATCTATGTTATTATTTGTAACTTAATAATCAGTTTTCTTACCTTGATTATTAAAAACAACTTGATTACATAAAATAGTTGGTACTCGAGTTGAGTCACTGGGAATTTAAACATTCACATCGTCAACACTACTGATGATATAGCACTTGCACGATTATGTTACTCATATAGTTCTTATGTCAAAGTAAAAACAATAAAAACAAACCCATAGACCAGGGGGGTAGATAGAGATCCATAGAGAGATTCTAAAACTCTTTTGCATTGTCGGTACCTCTTCATATTATTGTACATTTATTTATATTCGCTCTTCAGTCATGGGGACACTCTCTTACCTTCTTCAACATGCCATCAGCGTAGTTAACAAAACTACTCTAGCTATGCTGCTACTCTTCAATTTTTCTTTCGCAATCTTTCCGCAACTTATTGTGTACAAAAGACTAAAAGTATGCCTCAATTCTTCAAATCAAAGTATTTTTCAGAATACACTCGAAGAATATACAATAACAAGTTATCGATGTGTTAACCATCGACAACCATAAACATCTCTACACAAATTGCAACGTAACTGCGACGGCCCTACGACCGGAACAAATTGGATAAACATTTTGCGCAGACGCAACGTCCGCCATCTTGTCTGCAAAGCGCGGGCTCTGTGTCAGTAGTGTTACGTAACGCGAATGTGGCACAACACATTGTCCAGCGGGTTAGTTCCACGATACGTCAACAAAACTATACTAAAGGCATAAACACCTATTTTACTTGAGTAATAACCGATGAAACAATAGTTTATTGTACAGCAGTTGGAAACGTTGCGAAATTTGAAAAGGAAAGTTGTTGCAAGAGAGCTGAGGCTGCTAGATTATTATTTTACTTGATCACGAAGGTTCGGAAACTCTTTAATGCGTAGATTGGTGGAACAGCTTTGTTGGGGTTTGTAACTCTCTTGTGTTGTTTTTTATGTGTTCATATATTCATTTTTCATTCATCATATATTCTGAGGCAGATTCCAATCATCTTGCTGATTGAATTCTTCGTCTCGCAAGTTGATTCGATACGGCTCTTTGCATGTAATCCACAATTTCGAAATAGCATTAAAACTTATTCATCTCTTTTACTTCTTCGGCTTCGCTTTTAATAAACGACATATAGTACTAACTCATACACATGAGAGGCCAAAACTTTTTGACCCTAGTTTTGGAATTTGTTGTTTTGAAATTGCTGTTTTTTATAATTATGAGAACTCATGAAATCTATTCATTTGTAACCTCGTTACATGTGTTAACAATAGTAATTCCTTCAAATAACTTTTATTCAATGTGTTAACTTCTTCATATTTTTTAAGAAATATGCCAGCCTGTCTTCACATGTGCCAACAATAAAATTCCTTTGGACGTTTGCATTTGAAGAAGTTTTACCGTTAGACATTTCTTAGTTGAAAACAATTATAAATGTTTGTTAATTCTCATAATTAATTAAAATTACGAGTAGCACAATGAAGGCTGCTCTCTTAAACATATTTAGATAAAGCATTATACCCACGACGTAAATTATCGCATGTCATCGTATCCTAAGTGAATACGGCGACATGAACATCTGCGATTATTTATAGAGTTAATTTTATGCAATAATATGATTTATTCATCACATGGAAATTAATTAATTAATTATAAATGCCAATGGGAGTTTTTTTGTTACGTTTAACTCCTTAACTAGTTAACCGATCATGAAATTTTGCACGCACATTGCCAAGAGTACAGAAAATATCATAAGATACCTTTTATCTCGATGGATATAAAATTATAGGTTGCCATGGTAATGCCATGACACGAGAATAACATATATTACCACGACAACGGTTATTATTATTATTAAATTCATTTTTATACATTTATCATTTCAGATTCAGTCATATTATGTTATTGATTGACTTTTTTAGATATACCTATAATTCGAAGTTATTATACAAGGAATCATCTTACAAATATTTCCAATTGTGGAAATGAGAAAGGAATGTGTGTGAAGCAGCGGGCAACAGGAAAGATAGCACTACCAAGCTGCGGATTTCCTTTCTGTTTTATTTAAACAGAACGGAATTCCGCAGCTTAGTAGTGCTACCTTTTCTCCACGTTTAGCCTTCACGTTCGCTAAGCCTCCGCAGGGAGGCTGTGTTCAAAGTTTCATAAGCTCCACGAGCTCGTTACGCAGATGTCGCGGCGGACCGTGACCACCTCAATCTGTAAGATCTGACTACGTGCTGAGTTATTATGATTTAGGACAAGGGTAGATAACAAATTATTACTGCGAATATGACGAGTAATATTTTATACTAGGTGTTGCAAGTGACATTGTCCGCTTTTTAACAATTAATATAAGTTTTTTATTTCCTACACAAGTGGAAAATATGCTTTAAAAATCAATCTTTTTGCACGCAGGTTCGCCAACATTATAAAATTTATTTATTTATTTACAATGTTTCTGGCGAAACTGTGATAAAAATAAGTAATACTAATATATAATACTAAACTTAACACACGAGAGAAGTAAAGAAATGTTTAGACATAATACATCAAAAATCACATTTGCTTTTATAGCAGAAGTTGGTAAACGAGCAGGTGACCGCAAATGAGGTGCAGATGCGTTGCCTACCTTTAATGGATAGAGGAGTGAATAAAAAAATATGTTCTCTTTCCATATCCATCCCCTCCTTAATAAAATCCTCTTCCATTTCCCATCTTTACTATATTAGGAAAGGATTGGTAGGAGAAAAAAAACTAGGATTTGTCCTCCTAATTTATCTGGCGAAACACAAAATATTTCTACTTCACGCCTGGGAATTCGTTCACCGGTCAAGCCGGTCCATTCGTACAACAGATGTTATTGATGCGGTCTCTACCACTGTTGTTTTTTCAAATTATGACCAGTAAAGTTTCTATAATTAAAAAAAGCAAGCTGTGGGTCGAATTTCACTTTGAGCGTTGATAGGTTCTTCTTATGCAACTAAATTAACTTACTTATCCATTTTATATTTCTGCAATATTGCCGTGAATTAGTTATGAGGCGCACACAGCTATAGAAACCGAATATCCGTTGTAGACGGACGGTTGCGTCAGTCCGCACAATTATAATACAAATTACAAAAATGTATATATTGATATGTTTTTATAAATCTCTCGGAATACAAATTTGTTTCGGTAGTTATGTTGATGACCATCGTAAGTTTTATGCAGACGCAGAAGGTCGCTTCTGCACGATGTTTCCACCAGGCAGCATCAATCGATGATGATTTCTTCATTGATACAGGCAAAGAAATTAAATCTGATTGAGGTAACAAAGATCTAAAGGTAAAGATGACCGTATCCGCACTGGTATCTGGTAGATTTAATCAAACCATCCCTCCAAAAAATAATGTACTAAATGGTATGCAGTGCCTTTACAGTTCCTCTGTTGTTGCGGATGTTCATGGGCATCGGTGATCACTTATATCAGGCGACACGATGCTCGTTCGCCGTCTTCTTCTATAAAAATCGGAAGAGAGAATAAAGTTCACCGCTTTCAGAAATTACTGCGCACTTTTGCAGAGCATTTTCGCAAAATATTACCTAAAACGTATGCCTATTTTCAGTCTTTATTTTGGCCTTGTACAAATGCACATTGCGTACGTGCTCTTTATGTGTTTAAAAACTAAACACTGTTTTTAGAAATCTTTGCAAAACACAATAAATATTTCTATCAAATAGTTTACTATCTGAAGGTTGAAGATTTAAATTCCGAACCTAGTTTAGAAATCTTTACTGTAAGGCGGTGATAAAATCACATTTCCTTTTGCCGCCGCAGGATATTGCGAATTTGATGCGCACTACTTCACCGTGACTCCAGCTGTATTAGTTGTGTATTATTTTTACAATATGGTAACATTCTTACACGTGACATTTGACAATAATTGCCAGTGATTTCCAATAAATTCGTATGTATAATCATTTTGGTAATTTTGTAACATTTAACCGTTATTAAATATTAGTTACGGCTAAATTTGACTAAGTCCCGGGGCATTATATACTCGCAAGGGTTTTAATAAGTTCTACTCGTCATTTTGATATGACATATAAATAAGATGGTATGACCAATATCGGCTTGTCAATGTACCGGCCTACGACACTCAGTTTTAACGTAGTACTTTTTGTTCAGTACAATAGAACACATCATTATTGCTTCAAAGAAGAGAGATTTAGTGTGAGAGACTGAGAAAAAGGATTAAAACATAAAATTTGCACAAAAATTTTTTCTTCTCGCTCGTGTAACGAAATGAGGTGATACGTTCTAAAATTTCCCCTTGGACTCCTATCTAATTAAAAATGGTGGTTCAAAACATGGGATCCCTTTTGTCACATTTTATTTACGTCAATTAAATAAAATAAAGTTCTAATAAATCCACTGGTTTATTGAGATGGTCAACAGAGATTATAGGTAGTCGAAGCCGAGCCGATCGACGTTAAGTTAAGCCAAGTTAAGCTAAACCATGAGACAAAGTATCCAAGCGAATAGCAATCTGTGATTTGATACGCAACAGCGTTGCGACATGCAGCCTTCGAGTGGTCGCGCGCGATGGAGGCTTTTTGCTCAAATGTAATTTGCAGTCACGTGTCGCTATGCCGTGATTGTTGGAATGTCACTATTTATAAATATAGAGATGAAATATTATATCTTTATCGGTATGCTCAAGTTTTTATACTTATACATCCTGTTAGATATAATACACAAAGATGACAAGGGTTTGGTCAAAGTTTCAACGCTTTCGAATATTTCTAGTATGTTTAAATTAAAGTAATTCTAAGGATTTTATCGCGTTTATTTAATACCTGAGGTTTCGATTACTGTACAGAAATCACGGTCCCGGGGTCTGAAGTATCTGACATCCCAATGTCAAAGTCTTGGGTGAAGTATCCTCATTTTCAATTATTTCTTCTGCTACAATCTGTAGTTGGGAAGTTTCTGAGCTGAATAAACCAGTTCTTTTATATCTTTAACTGATCGCTGACAAAGCCTCAAACATCTTCAATCTTGACAAGTTTTAGATGTTTCATCACATCTTGCATCAAACTATTACCACCCCCACCATCTTGATGGTTGTACTACAGTGCGATTTTCGCGAAATTTCCTACCCCGCACTACCGTGCTGTGGAATGGTCCTTCGCCAGCGGTATTTCCAAACCAACACGACCTAGGGTCCTTCAAGAAGCTAGCGTACTCCTTCCGTAAAGGTTAGCAACGCCTCTGCAGTTGTAGTGTAGTGTAGTACAGTAATCACTTTATAATAAGCGACCCGCTGTTTGTATCCTCATGATATAAAAAAAGCTAAGAGCGCTTACCAACCATAAAAAATACGATTTCTTGTAGAAGCGCGCACGGTAGAGTTTTAAATTACATTATATTTTGTTTTCTTTGTTATATTTATCACCGGCCTATAAACAGGGCGATAGATATCAATTATTTTGTATCTGTCTTACTTGACCTTCTCATGTGGACTTGACTGGACAGAGACGTACTTGGCGTCGAGTCATGTTTAAATAAAACAAATAAAAAACACAACTCGAAGACTTAGAAACGGATATCTTAAGGAATGCTATCGACTATGATGGTTGAGGAGGCCACAGGATGGGTTCGAATCTATCACTCGATTGAGGAAATCTATCTAGGAATCTTCGTCGCTCGCCTAAGGGATCACCGGCGCTGAAGAACATCTGAACACTAGAGGAACTCCAGACGCGTTGCCGGCATTTAAGAAAGGAGTACACTTCCTAGAGATTATTCCAGAAATATTATCAATGGCCCGAGTGGAAACAGGCCGAGTCTAATGTACGATACTTGACTTCATTCTCGTAAGGTTCATATGGTAGAGACACGAGCCATGCAACATGTTGCGAGAAACACTTAATACCACGACACAAAATTAACCAGGAACTTGTACACCAAGAGATAAAGCATGCAAGATAAATGTGCAGTGACAGCCATTCGTTGACGAAATAAATTGGTCGATTCGAATCGATTCTATTTGTATCCATCAAGTAGTAGGTAGGTAAGGCATCAAGACCGTGGAACTCCATCACATTGATAGCTTATATTAGTATTCGTAGGGATTTCTTATTTAAAACACTACCTATCATTCTTTTTTCCATCGGTAACCGCGTAGTTGTTTCAATTTGTTCTTGAAATTTACTCTTTCCTTTTGGGCGGTATCGAGGAAGTACTTCAAAAGAAGACGTGGGGGAAAGACGAGGCATGTGAGATTATAATCATTGAAATTTCGAGGTAGTGATCCCTGAATTCGACGGAAGAGGGCTCCGGGATCTTCTACTAGTGTCTAGCCTTATTTGTATTTTGGCTGTACATGAGACTATTCACGTGCTTACACATACTTTATTGATACACTGGTTTTAGTGTTGTGTAGTATCTGATAGAGATAAATGTACGTAACAGAATCATTTTCGATACAATTTTATAACTAACAGAACCAGCAGACAGACGTTGTCATGCACGAATTATGTTTTGCCTGCTATTAATGCTAGCTAGTGTTATTTTTGCTATTCGTCATACAATTTTAATAAATCATGGCGGCTCCATCTACCGGGTCAGATGGCGAATCTAAACCATTCAGGACCGCACTCACACACATTGAAAATTTTATCGAAATGGATCGAGCCGTTTCGAAAGAGTTCAGGTACATATATAAATGCACAGAAGAGATATACCAATCGTTATTTCATAAAATAAAAACTAGATTACACACGACTATCTAACTTTGATCCAATTGCACATACATTACGTTGGTGCACGTCGCTCCGCCAGACCGACAATCTAAACATGCAATTACACAAACAATTTCGCAGTTAATTTTTAGGTCATTGCGTTCAACGGTATAACTAGAGATGAGCTGCTATGTTACACATATGATATATCGATACATTGAAGCATCGCAAGCAAGTCACATCACTAGCAAACTGCATGCCACTGTCAATGATTTATAATAAGCAACCTATCCAGTAATTCCTATTCATATTTAAAAAGACTTCTTTATTTATTTACACGCAATGAAAATATTATTTGTTACATAAGTTACGCAGGGCATGTATAGATCGGAAGATTCTGGAATGGCGGATCATCCGAGAACGATGCAGCTTTTCCCAGCCGATGCAAAATGTTAGTTTTTATACGGATATTAATATTCTTTATTAATTTATTTAGGCATATGAGACTTACAAGCACTAATATAGTCATTATACAGCCAATAACAAGTCTTCATTTATAGATACAGATTAACAAATTAAGAATTGTGAGCAAACAAAACATAACACAAATACGTACAGTTAAAAGTATAGGCAATTTAAAATAGATACAAACACTTAAGAATTAAAACAATAAATACTTATTTCTTAACTCAATTACATTATTTAAAGAACTCCGGGCTCAGACACCTCCTTGCTGACAACAATAGTTAAAAGTCGATCCAGATTGAAATTACTGTTTGCACGTAGCACATAGGTGTACGAGGTACATTGACAGAGATTTTAGCTTCTAACTCAAGGCAGTCTACGTCTTTTATGATAATAATCTTGTGTATCTTAAACCGAATTATCGAATAAACTAGTGTTGCGAGATGCGCACCACGCCGCGTCAATTAACTCTACAATGTTGCCATCTCAGAAACAATCCTAGCGTGAAAGGATAAGATAATAACGGCTAATCTCACTGCCCCATCGTGATACCATCTAACATTCATAATTTGCATTACATGTTATTATAATCAATTAAAAAATAAATTTTAGATCTACGAAACATTACATAATCAGTTAGAATACAAATTATATTTATAATCAAAGTAAATAATGTATAGTTTTATTACAGTCCACCTGATTTTACGTGATGATGATTGATGACACACTAATTCAGCATTAGTTTAATGACATCTCTTAGAAGTACCATCCACGTCATCATCGGACGAAGAAACCGACGCCGACAATTTGATCGAAAACTTTATTTTGTAAAAAAAATCCTAATGTTTGCTACCTCTGTTGATTGAGGTGCATATTGATGACGGTGGCTGTTAGGAAGATTGGTAACTTTGTGTTTTTTTCGTCCCAAAAAGGGCGATGACACACCGATGACGGGGACTCGTTTGATGCGACCCCGGACCCCAACGCCGCGCCACTCCCTTCGCTTACTGAGCCCAATGTACTTCAATGAACGGATTGAACAGAAGTCATCTATGTCTGGAATTCGACCCGGTATCTAGATATTTCGTTGAGGTTTCTAATCACTGGTCTATCGCTCCTAGACTATATAATCTAAGAGATGTAATCTCGTGATGGATGTAGGTGAGAGCGGTCAGTGAGAGCGAGCGAGAGGCGCTAAGTGATCACAGCCGCGCGAGGTTTAACTAGAAAGTTGTGGCGAGTGGTTATTGATACTATCTAGTTAAAGCGACCGTCAGAACAACCACAATTTTCTCTCTCAACACATTATTTATTCAACTATTTGTCTATCCCCTGAAAGATTTCAATCAGTATGTATGTCATATATCAATCAGACACAGCATATACTCGTTTTCGGATCCGGGTAGGCAGGTATAGGAAGTGAGAATAAATAAACTGTTACATTTTCAGAAGTAAAAACACTAGACATTTTCATCAGACAATCTTATCTAATGTCAAATGAGGATGACCCATGTCATAATTTTACGATAACTCTGACGCCGGGAACTTGTTTCAATACGCGTCATGATTCAAATCATTTCGATTAAACGCGAGGTATAACTACGACAAAAGGAATGATGTTTACTCGAGCCTCTACAAACTGAGCGGATGACAGCGGACTGACAGCCGTGAGCCGCACACAATATCGCAAAAATAGGTTTGAAAAAATTGTTTTCGTATGCACCCGGCGGCGGAAAAGGTGGAAGGTGACAGACGTCAAAGTGCTTCAGATGCTCGCGGCGCGGCGACTTGACAATATACGCCAATCGTAACGCCAATATTTTAACCATAGACAATTTTAATATAAAATACATAGGTACATTATATCTACTTGACTATTGATATACTTAGATGTTATAACTCATTCAAGTTGTTTTATTATTATAAAAGTTATAATTTAGCCTAACGACTCCATTATCCGCCGTATACACAAGGTCATTCATCTGAAAAGAAAGCGCTCTGCATTTGTTTCTCCATCTACGTTTACACATATTCGTCCACTGTCGGACGTAGCCCTCCCATCCATCGGCACATTGATCTGCCGCTGCCCTCATCCCGTGGACTCCCGCAACCTTGAACAGATCATCGATCCCTCTTATGGGTGGCCTACCTGCCCTGCGTCCACCTGTTCGTGGCCGTTATCTAGGACCTGTTGGTCCCATCGGCCATCTGTTCCGCGAGCAATGTGGCCGGCACATTGCTACTTAAGGTTTGTAATTCTTGTTGGCAATGTCGGTTACTTTGGGTCTAGTAGAACTCGAAGAAAGACTCCGAGCATTGTCCTTCTCCATTGCTCTTTAAGTGACCTTGGGGAGTCTGATCGTGCTCGCAGTGAGGGGAAAATAGGAATTTTAACGCGTGGTTATAAATAAATAACTGTTTCGTCGAAATATGGTAATTTTATAGTGTCTACTGCTATAATAATAGCCTTAAAGAAATGAAATAATCATAATAGTGTTGTAAAGCAAACATTTAGGCAATAACTGATCTGGAAATAAAAGGTGTTATTTATTGCTTCAGTATATTTCACATTATCGCATAGTTTCGATCGTTAGCAAAGCGGCGTTTGCTATTGCTTGCGCGTTGTGAAATCACTAGCCGCTACCGCGCGCCGGTGGAGCAATGGATGTCGCAAAACTTAACCTTTCTATTCAACAACTTAGACACGGTTATGATATTCCGTTGTTTTGTACGCTATTAACATATGCCTATTACTATTCACTAGCAGTTGCCCGCGGCTTCGCATGCAAATTCCATGAAAGAAATGTCTTCCATGGAATTTTTTTTTAATTTGATTTCGCGTATAATAACTTGTTATTACAGGTAAATGTGAAAAACTTGTTATCGGTTGCCATGGTAACGTATGGCATGACAATAACAAAAGTCAAGCAGTTGTTATTGTCATGTTACACTTATTTATAATGGCAATCGATAGTAGATTATAATTTTCTATCCATCGGGAAGGTGTTTTTTTTTTCGGGATCGTATACTCTGTGCTATGAGCTCTGTGATATGATGAATTTCACTATGATCGGTTGAATAGTTAACGTCTTCAAGCGTAACAAACAATCAAACAAACTCAAATTCGTATTTATAATATAAAGTTATTTTCGATTATGTTTATTGATGCAGCATATTTACCAATGTGTCAAGTTTAACGATGAATGACATTATAAAAGCTTTTATGTTTTTATTTTTTCTAATTAAAGTTGACCTCGTCTATGTCTCGATATAAAACAAAATATAAGATGTTATTTTTCAAAAATAGCACCATTATTTCTAGTATGATTGTTGTCTAGCGTATAGCGGTAGGTTCACCCCGTCAGCATCCTACTAATTCATATTATAAATGCGAAAGTTTGATACTCTGATGTTTGTTACTCTTTCACGCAAAAACTATTGAATGGATTTTAATGAAACTTTACAATAATATAGCTTATACATCAGAATAGCATATAGGCTATAATTTATAAAGATATTGTGTGAATTGTGCAAAATATAACGAAAAGTGTCAAGTAAGGAAGAAAAAATTCTGCCATATGCGAGCTATTCTGGTGTGCGCTGCTAAAACCGTTAGAGTTACACGTATATAATGTATAATGGAAATGTTTACCTTAAATAGTCCTACAAAAAAGCCCGCGACAACATATATCTATCTTTTATGCGGAAGCCATTATCGCCAAAATAGTGAACCATCTATTAATTATAGGACGGAACGAATTTTGCCGGCCAGCTAGTTAGGAAGTAAAAAGACGGTTGTAAGCTAATAGCCATTACTATCTCTGTATACTCCAATAAGATTATTTACTTGCAAGTACAAATCCTAACTAATATTACAAATGCGTATCTGTGTGTGTTTGTTTCGCTTTACCTCCTTAACAAATCAACTGATCATCGTGAAGCTTTGTACATTATCAGGGATACAGAAAATCACATGGAGTACCTTTTATTCATCCCAAAATGTTCCCGAGGGATAGGAAAATATATAAAACCTTAATTTACAATATTAGTTGGCCATGGTATTTTAACAATAAGAAGTTTTTGACACATGTTACCTGTCATTCGAGGACATTGTACGCTGAACCATCTTACAAACATTTCCAGCAAGGAATATAATAAAATAATACGAGCGCCGCAGGCAACACTGTAGTTGTATATTTCATCAATGACAACACTAACTTGTTTGAAGACCTTTGTTTTTAACTTGTGAACAACACTGAAGTTTAATTGCGGAGACCTTAAAATCAATTTACAGCCAAGTCGCTAATTAATGCCGTAAATAATGATTGTGTTTAGAGGTATTGTCGCGTGACGATGTACGTATGTGTGTGTTTGCGGTGTCACGAAGGGCAACTGGCAACATTGTAGTTTTGTAAATAGCGTATTAATTGAACAATATTCGTGTGTTCATTTCCTTAATTACTTTAACACAACATGAGAGATAACACGGTACATTACATGCTATGCGACCCTGGTAGCTTACCAGTAGTCCTAGGGGTGCGACGGATTGCGACGCGACGTGGCGCGGTGTTCTGCGACATGAGGCGACTGATTAAGGCAGACGTACGTCACAAATACATATGACGACTTCTTGATATTTTCTCGTCGCGTCGCATTAACGCTTTTGTCGTTCAACTAGGATAACTGACAATACGTAGATTTTAATACGTTTTTTCTTTCTTGTTATCATCACCATTTACTACATGTACCTTTGATTTTCTGTACCCCTGATACACTCACGACCCTAAGCCAGTGTAGGCAGAAATTTCGGATTACCTCTGACTATGTCGTTGAGTCGTTAAGGAGTTAAAATTAGGATAAAATAATCATTTTGTACCGTTAGCTCGTTTAGATATATCAGTCATACGAGGTCTTGGTCATATGTGGTTATATCAAGAAGAAGGGTAAATAAAATAGATGGTCGTGTTTGTTATGTCTCCACTCGTGTTGAGCTCATCTCTCTATGGCGGAAGTGAGTGCACTCGAGAGCAAACGGCTCCGGCACAAGTGTCCCCACTTCAGAAACATGTCACCGTGTCTAGAGACCACTTTACAATGGCTATGTGCGTAAAAATATCATCTAAATTTTTTAAAGTGAAAACTTTGGCCGCGTTAGACTATATTTGGTAGGGAAAAATGTTATAGGTTCGCGTGAACGACATTTGTCACCAATACGCGTCAGCAACATGCTTATTTGAATTTGGAATAGTTTTGACGAACTTTTTTCTTTTTCTTTTCTTGTATTCACCTTTTAATTTTATTTTTAAGATACAAGGTTTTATTTTTGTTGATTATTTATTATTAAACTATTGTCGAGCTTGTTTTGACTTTACACTTTTGTCTGCAGTTCTTACCACTGCTTTTGTTTTTTTTTTGAGGTTTAGAGAAAAAGGTTTGCAATGTTTTTCTTTGATTCAGAGTAAATAAATTAAAAACAAGAAGAAATTAAGTCATGGCCTCGCGAGCAAAGCTCGTTTTGAACTGTTGTTACAAGGTCAAATAATAATGAACAAATTTCAGATAAGTGGTTTGGCCTGTCTCTACCTTACTCATCGGGTGAATTCAATTGAAGCCGACAGCCGGTCGACACAGAGTGGCGGGAGGTTACATGCATTACTATTTATATTATTTATATTATAATTGTGTCATAGAAGTGCCTCTATTAAAAATACATACATACTTATTCCATTAACATACAATATTTTTGATCACTTGACCATTTTAACAGTGGTAGAGGCCGCAACAACATCTGTTACTCGAATGGGCCGGTCGACCGCTGAAATAACACGACACGAACGAACAGAAGGCAGGCGTGAAGTAAAAGTATTTTGCGTTTCGCATGTTGAGTGAGGTGCCAGACGCCTAATTCTACTCCTCTTCCCCTTCCCATCCATATCTAATATGGAAAGGATGGGAACGGGACGAGGATTTGACTAGGGATAAATAAAGGAAATATTATATTTTCTTTTTTCCTCCCTCTTCCTTCCTTCCCTCTGTCTATTATAGGTAGGCAACGCATCTACAACCCATTAGCTTGTTGTGCAAATGCATATTGCTGGCGGTCGCTTGAAGGTAGGTGGACTGATTGCTTGTTTGCCGTCTTCTATTATAAAGAAAACACAGTGTTTTTGGGATATTCTGTAAATTTGTTAAACACGGCATGGTTCAAAACGTTAGTCGAATACACCGTCTTTTTGTTTCATGGACCATTTAGGAATTTTATATATAATAAAGTCTATGTCTGTATGTATTTAACAACTTACGATAGAATATAGGTACTTGCGACGGGTTTATCGAGCCCTTCGCTTACTTCTAATGTCGGAATCCCACCCGGACCGGATCTGGCTGTGCTGTGTCGCAACGCGGCACATTCGCTGTCGCAACCAGCTCGATGCGTTAGGACACAAGCTACCACATGTCGCGATCGAATGGCCTCGCTAAATACCGTGTTTCACACATATTAATAAATAAATTGTCCGTTTGTTCGAATAGAGCGTGTAACAATTTAATTGCATTTTTAATTCTCTTGATCCCCGTGTGCAATTTCGCCATATAGTATATGTGTCATCGTCAAATTGTGAATTTAGTCGGTTTATAATCTCACTAGCCATATAGATAATAATCATGATATCATCGAATTAAAATGTCTTCTTTCAGTAAACGTTCATATCGACCCATTCGAACATACACGAAATTTCATCAAAATCGGACCAGTCACATACACAAATATAATCCTTATAATAAAACTCACGTGTTTGACCGGGATAAACTCTGAGACTACTGAACCGATTATGATAAAATTTTGGTCACTGTGTGGAATTTAGTCCAACTTAAAAGATAGCATGGCTTTTATCTCGATTATTGATCTCCATGTTTATTTTATTGCAAATAAAAACTTTTAATTATTCATAAGTTTCTAACAGATGGCGATAAGTTAATTTATTGATATGAATTTTCAACATATTGTGTCATCTAGGTTGTCGTCACGTCACGAGTGTTTTCTTGGCTATAGTTATTGTTGGAAGCTGGGGCGATGGCAGTATACATATACGAGGAAAAGTTACAGATTTTATTCTTTATTACAGTTATCTATTTTTTCAAAGTATTCATCGTGAACAGTATACACTTTTCCATCTGTCTGTCCCTGTGTGGAAACTAATGACTGCTCTTATGTAGACACCTAAGAAATTTCATGGATATAAGCATCTTTGCTAACAAACCGTTTTCCTCTTAATTTTTCTTTGAAAAAGGTAAAGAAAAGGTAACATCACAAGAGAATATAGGCAGGCAGAATAGTAACGTTTTTTGAACTGAAATAGTCAAGTGTTCTAGCAGAAATGTGCGTAGCAGCGTTGTCGAGGTACGAGAGCAGGTGCTGAGTTCCTGACTTCGGCCGCTTGTCACACCAAGATGACAATACTCTTGTGGCAGAAACTGAGTACCATTCTGAATGAACTGGCCTTTAATCTTCTTGCACCACCACCACTGCCACCGTTTGTTTCTGTGTGCTTCGTGGTTGGCGCCATTTTATCGGAGTAGGCTCATCTTCAAAGCACCATACTGTTGATTGCCACTTTGTTCCAAGGTCGTAGTTATATAGCCATTTCGCTACCTGTCAATGTATCTCAAACGTTTTTTTTTTTTGGCGAGCGTCGAATTAGTTATAAATTATCACCAATACACATGACGACCTGCATATCTTTGAGTTTGTGCGGAATCTATATTAAACAACGCTTTTGGAGGGACAGTTGATCAATGATGGTTTGCAATGCTGAGCCAATACCCAGTTCACGCTCAAGCTCTACACATGCAATTCGTCTGTTCTCACGAATATTTTTTTCCACAGCTTGTACATTTTCTTGAGTGTCTGCGGTTGATGGCCGTCCTGTCTTCGCCTCGTCTTCAAAACTCTCCTGTCCTGTTTTAAATTCGGCAAACCAATAATAACAGTTGCATGTGAACACGCAGACGCGCCAATAATCGTAAAAAAACATTCTTGAGGCTTTTTTATCTTAGTTTTATCACTTAGTCATAATAAATCTTAAAACACGAAAATCACGTCAACTGAGCTCCATTGTTGGGACATTTTCCCGCCAAATTACACTAATAAAATAAAAAAAATATTACTAAGATTTACCGCGTGTTCGATTTTTAAATTTATAAGTAAATACCAGCCTTTACAATGGTTTATAATTTGCCAGTATCAATCAAATGACCATGGAGTAACTAATTTCTCTTGGCATGACCCTCGTAAAGATAATAATATAAAAAATATTTTTCTCAATTTTTTATCATATCAAACATATTACATTCTTTACACAAGCTGAGGCCTGCGGTTTCACCCGCCGTGCAATTTAATTTAATCGATGTACATATGTCCAGCCTTAGCTGAACCCTATTTAATACGATTGATCATACAGATATGAGGTCAACTTACATAGGATAACAATTAATTCTCCATACATCCCTTTTCACTTCAGACCTTTAGGGGAAGAATTTAAAAGATCTCCTTCCGTAATGATCGCCTACGTAATAACAGAAATCTTTAGAGTCAGTAGTTTGGTCTGTGCGTTGATATATCAGTCAGTCAGTTTCTTCTTCTATAGATATATTACATTACTACCGTGCCCCGCGGTTTCATCCGCCCTCCAATTTTACTTAAATGAAATGATATTACCTACATAACCTTATCATGTCAAGACCCTTTAAACCGATTAAAACCTTTATTACCCTTTAAACCCTTTTAACCGATTAAATATTTAAACCCTTTAAACCGATTGAGATAAAAAAAAACTAAATGTTACGTGAAGCTTACCACAATACATTAGTGAAAACCGCACCCAAATCGGTTAAGCCGTTTCTGAGATTAGCGGTAACAAACGTACAGACAAAAATCTAATAATCATTGTTTTGGGTTTTATTGCGTTTATGAAGGCCCCTTGTAATAGTTTTTCTCAAATATCTTCCATGTACAAACAGCGATCAGTTACATTTTTATTATATGTATAGATTTGCCCCAACTACATCTTGTTTTTTATTGTAGATACGCGTGTGTGATAAGAGACATGTTTATTGATTTGCACAAATACTAGAAACATCCACAACATATCGTAGTCGACGACCGGCGAGCCATCGCAACTCGCAAGGCCGCAATCAATTTATCGATTCTGCACTTGACATTTTAAAAACGTCTCGAGATATTCACGTGCCAAATTCAACAGATATTTTTTATTCGTCTACTTAGAAACAAAGAGGTGGTACTATGTTTAGATTACAATATGTTAATTATATGCAAAGTTGATAATTATGATTCAATTGAGCATGAAGATCGCCGGCTTTTGTACAAACTGTTGACGTGTTGGTAACAGATTTATATTACTTGGTTTAACATTTACATAGAACAATTTGTCTTAAATTGGAATTTGAAAAATAAACTATTATATATTTAATCAAATTAGTACATAAGAAAGTTTATTTATTTAATAATGGTAAAATTACATGATTTTGATTCATAGTAACATGCAATTTCAATTAAGGATAAACATAATCAATATTATACGTTGTTTTTCATAGCAGAAAGTGGCCTTCAAGCAAGCTGTTCATGTTAAGTGACCGCTACATATAGGCTTCTGCGACAAGCTAATGAGTTGCAGATGCGTTGCCTACCTTTAATGGACAGAGAAGGGGATGAACAGAATAAAAAACATTTTCTGCTCTCCGTTCGTCCTGTCCAATCCTCTTTCCGTTCCCATCATATCCATTAGAAAAGGATGGGAAAGGGTAGATAACTGAAATTGGACCTTAAGTACTTCACTCATCAGACAAGACACAGAAGCATAGCTCTACTTCACGTCTGTCTATTGAGTGGTCGTGTTTCACCGATCGAGCCGGCACATTCGTGCAACAGATGTTGCGGGCTCTACAACTCTTAAATATTAAAACGTATTACAAAGTACACTACAGGTGAGCAAATGCATTGTATTTACAGTCCCCATACAGCAGAAGGTAATAAGAAAGGCCTAAGTCCATCCGAGGATTGGTCATCCATAAAACATGGCGGTCATCTGTCATGCGTGTCGATGGTCAACTATCTCATTCAAAGACTAACAACAAGCATCATTATCATTCCATTTCCCACGATATGTGGGGTCGGCACAGTCTGCCCGTAGTCCATAATGGTGACTGGCTTTGGCTACAGTTTTTGCGGCCAGCCGCCTGCATGACCTATAAGGGGAAAAACTTACAGGTTCGCGTGAACAACATTCTCAACATGCGTGAGCAGCACGCGTCAGCAACATGCTTATTTGAATTTGGAACAGTTTCGACGAACTTTTTTTCTTTTATTTTTCTTGTATTCAATTTTGAATTTTATTGTTAAGATATAAGAGTTTATTTTTGTTGATAATTTCTTTATTTTTGAACTATTGTCGCGCTTTCCTACCTGTTTTATGTTTTCACTTCTGCCGGCAGTCCTTATGACTATTTTTTCCTTATAAGAATGAACGAAATAAACATAATAAAAACGTTCACGCCGTCACCGAAAAAGGTAGGCAGAAATTATGGATCGTGAGAAATTTCCATTTCTCACGATGTGAATATTTTTAATTATAATTTTTTTTCCAACCGCCGCTGTTTATTAAAGTTTAATTAAATTGAGGTATAAGCGACAGAAACGTCAGTATGTTGTACTGTATGATGATTTAATACCACTTGTAGCCTTGAAGAGTTACCGAGTCATCGCTTCCTCGTAGATATAACCCAGGCATACGACAAGGAAGATGGATTTAAGAAACAAATAACTCATAAATTATATCAATCATAAAATTTATCAAATAATATTTATATGTAAAATGTTTAATAATTAGAACACGGAGAGTTGGTCCTATCTCGCGGATACGATTGGTCGAGGCCCAACTTCTTTTTGTGAATGATTTGTCACTATTTACCTGGACGACGTATCTACAGTTTCACCGGATTTGTGGAGCCCTATCACAGAAGGCGCTTCGTCTTATCCTAAACCTCAATTAAGAGTGACTAAGCCCGAGAACCTCGACTCACACCGTTACTTTATTTATATAACCTACCGGATTGGGAGGCCATTGCGCTGGAGTGACTGGGCTTAAGTGACCCTTAGAGACCTAGGCTTGGGCTATCACTAATTACGCGTTTAGCATTCCGATTCGAGGGGGTCCGATAGGGCCGAGCCTCGAGTAAGTTCCATCCATAACTTCTATGTACTTGTAACAGATGGCGTTAGTAGTTATAAATGGTTTACTGTAACCATTCTATTCAGCATATTATGTGATTCCGTTTGAATCTTATGTTTTGATACCATAATTATTTTAATGATAAAAAGGTTACAATTAACTTATGACTTAGATTTTTCCCTTGTGTCTGCAAGACTTCAGTTGGAATATTTCTTTGTGGTTCCAAGCTTCCAGCTTGTGGTAGTATTGTACACAAGAACCGTCCCTTAGTTAGTTATAGTCCCTTGGCATATAACCTAGAACATTATCTTTCGCAATCTATACCACTAACCATGAATCTATAGTACTTTAGCTTTTAAAAGATTCTTTATAAATAGAAGTTTGAACTTCTTCGTTCTTGGATATGGTGACATATTGGTTAATTAGCAAGTCTTACTATTGCTTATGTTGGTCCAAAGACAAGCTATAGTCAATATTTGATACAAACACACTATTATTTTAATCTGTGACCATTCCATTAGGTTATTCAACATTACTAATAATTCAATTAGTGTAATGAATGTTTAATCTAACATAACTATTATCTGATAGATTATATTTAAATATAGTATAGCAATATTGACATGTTATGAGGAGGGATGAATGTCATGTGACAAGGTGAATCTCATAGATATTAATGTGGATGGATATTTTGATAGGACTAGGTATAAAAGATGTAGGGATTTCGTGAAAGATGTCATCATTAAGAAAGGAATGACTGCTGAAATGATAGATAGCAGAACAATTTGGAAAAGAAAACCATGTTGTGCTGCACCCCACATATAACACGGAGCATGTAACAAGGCATGGAGATGATGATATTGTATTTAAAAATTATATTTTGTAAAGCGATGGTAGCTTTATCTTGTATTTAAACTGTCTATTATTCAACATTTAAAAAATAAAACATATTTATGTAATATGCCTTACTATATTAGATCCTTCTTATTTTACAATTGTTGATAATCCTGGGATTGTTAGTAATTGGGACTAAGTACCATCAAATTTTTATTTTCAAATTTGAAATATATGTGTGAAGGTTATCATACTGCAAAACTATTCTATTGAATTTTTTTCTACATGGTTTTAATACATTATTTGAGGCAAAGACATTGTAATATGGTTAAATTTTTTGTAAAACTATATTTGGAAGAAATACCCACAACATTTGAACAAAAAACATTTGCAGGACCCACTTATAAGTGTCAAGCCATTGTTTAAGGGAGGATAGAGTCTATGGGACCAGCTAATTTTAAATGTGATTTAAACATATTGAAATACAGTGAAAGAGTAGAGATTTTGTTTATCAATTGAGATTATTAGTCTATACAATCTGAAATACAAAAAGAACATTATGCATTAAGTACTTATAATTTAGAAGATAATCAAAACATAAAATTTAAGTACATGCATATTTACTAGCAAAAATTTGAGATTCCTATTGGAAATTCTTATATCAGGTTACTTGATAAACAGTCACTACAAGCAAATGAAGAGCTCTGCCACATCTCAACGAAGTAATATATCACATGGAAGGAACCTGCAGATGAATATTAATGACAAACAGTGCTTTTGAGAAAAAAAAAAAAACTTGGAACTATCCAATTGGAATTTCTTCATAAATATCCTCAGATAAAGTTCAATTATTGCGTGCGTTTGAAAGAAATACTGTAGAACCATAAAAATATTTGATTCAAATCCTTAAAAACAAAACCATGACAATTTATTGAAGTGGCACTAAATAACATAATAAATGTTACGAGTTTTACTACTTACCTAAAATATACGCAATAAACACTTCACTTAAGATAATCTTACGAACACAACGTGCCAATTTTTAAATAATTCTCAATAGTTCTAATATAACTGCAGTATAGAATATTGAGTACGGTTTCTTTTAACATATCCCAGTGTCCTAAAGCACTTATCATTAAAGTCGCAAAAATTAAAAAGTTTATTGTTATTATTTTGAAACACAGCTGACACTTAATAACACCTCTCTGATTGGCACACACAAAGCGACTGTTGCGAAGCGTTAATTCGAGAAGATATATTATTTATTTTACTGAATAAAAATGATTGGTTACACTTTGTTATCTCTCAGTAAATTCAGCAAATCAAATGCGCTCTTTCGGTCAGGCATTTCAATTTAACCCAATCATTTACTTGCATATTGGTGACTTATGCTGACAGTTGACGTTGACAGCAGAAGGTTATCGTTGCCGCTTCATAAAAGTATGTTTGGATTTTATATTTATTTTATTTTATTATATAACTTTTAGAAAACCAACAACTTAAAAACAACTTTAAAAATCTTAATAGTTACTACATAATCAAACCATTTAAAAATTCTCACCTATGATTCTATTAATCATATGGTAATACAAACCTTGATTATGGAAGAAATTTTTAGAAATAATAACATTGATTTTTTAAAAATAAAGTAAAGCAATTTTTGTTTTTGTATTAAAAAATTACTACAAAATTATAAAAAAAAACAAAAACAGTACATAGACATCAGACTGAATAAACGCCAAAAAATGACCCAAAGACTAAGTCGACTGCAATAAACTTATAGCGTAATAAAATTTAAAAAATATCATGTATTGAAATTGGACAAAAATTAAAAAAAACTTATAGTTATTCTTAATCATTTAATTTTCATTATATCTGTCTTTCTTAAACGAAGAGGGAGTAAATGAATAAATAATTAACTTGCTCTTTTAATTTCTTTGAAATATATAATCGTAAGATGCATCACATGATAGCCATTTCATAGCTTTTATCTTAACCAATCGAATTATTATAACCTTAATAATCTTAATCTTATACACGTGGAAGAAGTGAGGGGGGTGTGCCAGAATCGCGCCAAATGGAAACCGATGATCTCAGCCTACCCTTCTGGGTTATGGGCGTAAGCACATATGTCTTTATAATTAATTCGTCTTTAATAAATAACTTTCGACTATAGCGTCGTTGACAAAAATATCGTCTCGAAAGATAAATATTTTAAATATAAGGTCGAAACATTTAAAATGCGATCTTTCCTTTTTCTTCAAAAGAAATATTATATCAAACGACTTTGCCATCATGGGTTGATTTATGTTTTGCATTTTTTGACATGATGGTAATGATAAAAAATGCCGTGAGTTTAGAAAGTTTGCAATTTCATCGTTTATTCTAACCGTGGGTTTATACTGCGGAAAACATTTTCACAAAACATGTTGTCGTCTCTGTTTTATCAGAGAAAAAGATAGAGAGAAGCCTTGTATCGCGACAAGTTTATAGGCCAGTGGAAACTCACAGTAACATTGTTTTTCTTTCGTTTTCTCTTACGGCTTAATTATGACGAAATAACTACTTTTACATAATTTAAAATGTATGCGACGTGCATGCATTTAGTAAAAAACCTAATTTTATTGATATTATACGTTATTAAATTCATTTTGAGTAATGCACATACATAAATACACTCTTTCGTATTAAGACATTTTAAATAAAGCGCCTTTCTCATCTCTCGTCTCACGCCCAGTTTGACGTCACGCTACGGGGTTCTCGAATTGATTTTACCGCACCCAATTTCACTTTGTCTGAAACGATGTAAGTAAGTTCAATAAACCTTTAAATGTCTCATGTGTCGTAGGGAAAGAGTCGAGTTTTGATCATCAACAAATTTTAGTACCCAACTCTGTCACTAGACAGCGCGCTCGACTCAAACTACACTAGCGCAGAACCCACCAATCACGTTTCAGGAACTTTGACGCAATTTGCAAATGGCCGTGAAAAGGATCGAGCTCCAGGGTGTATGAAATACTAAATGGTGGAGTTGTCCGTGTTAAAAACTTGTGGTTAATTCTTGGTTCAGTGTAGTGTCGTTTAAAAAAATACAAGATGTGCCAAAAAGATAGAATCCTGTTGTAATAGTGGTTTTCGAAGCGCCACAGGACTCCTGCTGGAAAAGTCGAAGAGATTGCTGATTGAGGGGTAAAGTTCCTTTATATTCTATTACTCGTATACTACATTTCATTGCTTTTTGTGATCTTATTTGCACCTTAATCAAGATTTTTAATAAATTATGGGCGTGACGTGTAATAATGAATAAGCAATCGTTTTCGGGAAATGGTTATCGCCCGGTGAATGCGTGGTACACCCATTATTGAAAATTAGTGTATTGCTATAATTAATCGATAAGAAAAACCATCAATAATCTTTTTACACATTTTCATTGTAGAAAGTATTCAAAGCGTCCCCGTTATTTGCCGTAAATCAGACAGTACTCTGCAGATATATCTATAAATCTATATGTAATATGTGTGAAGAACGTTAAAGGATGGGTCTCTTGTTGCCACTCAGTATATAGTATGTAAAATTTGCTATTGTCTTTATTAGCGACAATTCTTAGTTGTGTTCTGCGTCAGTATTTATAAGTAATTTTCCTTCCTTCTATGTGGTTTCGGTACAATGTCTGTAAATTATACACTACACTGTTGATGCTAGCAAACATATTCCGTTGTATCGTAACGTATGTAATGGATTATTTTGTGCATTCTTGCATTCACCACTAATTATTGTGTGCTAATTAGCACAATGCACTGTAATTTATAATTATACATAAACATAATTCCAACTATGGTCTCACTTGCATTTTTCAAATCGATTTTTTTAAAAGCAATCTGTGTAGCCTGTGCAATTTCTTATCCAATGTCTTTTCTCAATTCTTTATATTTCTTCACAGTAGTTGTACCAACAAACTAAAATGGGTGAAATCAATGTTCTTTCAATGATCACAAATATATTTTGTGTTGTTGTAGATATTCAGGGATGTTGGTGATCATTTAACATCAGGTTAAATTGTTTGCCCCCTTATCCTTTAAAAAGAAAAAAAAAGTAGGTAGTGACAATACATTTCCATTTGTCACACACAACCTTGCTTCTTCTAGATATGTATATTAATCAATATTATAAACAAATATGTGCTCACACCTGTAACCCAGACGGGTAGCTAGAGATCATGGATTTCCATTTGGCGCATCCTGGCACACCTCTCTCGCTTCTTCTACATTCATACATCAATCCACACATGCTTGTTGGTTATGGGTGCTCCTTATATCACCCTATTAGTTATGCTTATCTTAGTTTTAATTATTATTACTTTTTGTTTGTTAGTGTAAAAAAAAATATTGATCACTAAATATTATGATTCTATAAGTTATTATAATTTTAAGTGTGTATGTATTCTGTTTTTATTCAGCTCGTAAATTTATATAATATTCTGTTCAACATTTCTTTCACACACTGATATAGTAAATGAAAATGTGGTTGGTAGAGCTGCTTCCATATCATTAGATCCCATAGACAATATAAAGGAGCCAACTGTTTTTTCCATAACTTAACTATTGCAGAACTAACAAAAACCCCAAAAAGACTTACTTATTTATACAATGATTTGATGTGATACATGAAATTTGTACAATTTGGGTTACAATCTGTGGATTATAGAAAACATTTTTTTTAATACTAGATAAAAGCAAATGAGTAAGGCTCACCTAACAATCCATGGCCATAAACCTGCAACAAACAAAATAATTAAGGGAACCTATTGCCAGCCTTTTTTTTAAAAAAGGGAGTAGATATGGGGTTAGATGGGTGAAAGTTATACATAGTGTTCTGTTGAGCAACCTTCCCCCATCTTTAAATGAGACATAGTACTATAATAAATATTTCTAATTTAATTCTGTAAATGTCAGGCAATATGTAACTATCTAGACTGTGGTGGATATTTTTATCTGGCTATGTTCCCATTTATCAGTGGACAATCGGGCTCTTTGTTCATTTGACTTCTTTTAGGCTAAAAAAAAAAACAATTTTGTAATAAGTGATGTGATCTACCTATAAAATATGTTCAGAATTTACGCTCCAACATTAATAAAATAACTAAACTATAAACAATAATTGTGTTGCATTAAACAATTTTTCATGAGAAAGTAAAATGCTTTAGGAATGTAGGTATAAACATTAAAAATATCTTAATACATATAAATACTACATATCAATGTATGACCTGGTGCGGTTAGTACTCATGATTTATCATTTTATATTTTTGTATTCCCTCAGATTCTGTTATGTTTTAATCTTTCTGATGACAATTTATTATGATTTGTGGACATCAATCTGACTGTTTTAGTTTCTTTCTAGAGGAAAGTTCCTTTGTATTCATTTATTAAGTTGATAGTTTTCAAGAATGATCTACATATAGTTTAAGATATGTTTACTCTCTAGTGCAACATGGTTGTAGTGTTAAATCATGCATAAATATGCAAGTGCAACATATATCTGTATATATGTAATAATTTGTTATAAATACTATACATAGATATAATAAATAAGATTGAACATAATCATTACACACCTATGTAACTTTAATATACTTTTATTATATATATTACAACCTTAACTTGTGTTATGATTATTTAACAATTTTAAGAGGAATATCTTGGAATGGATTTAGTGTAGAGCATTTGCCTTGCAAGTTGACATATGACCTTATAAATGTGGCTAATGGTGGTGGCCAGCTCTTAAGAAAATGCTTGGTTGCCTTAAGTAGAGAAACATAGTGGATGTTATTTAAAAAGGTGCAGCAGCTAGCAGTGGACTGTCAGAGGCTGTTGATTATGAGTAGTTTTTAGATAAACTCTCACGTTGTAATCTGTTTTTCATCTCTATGATGTAGGAAATAAAGTAGGTATTTCTTTCATTAAATGGTTTTATTGATATGGAAGATAATAATGATGTAGGTATGTACTTTCCACATCAATCTCATTGATCAGACTCAAAAAATAAAATTGTGAAGCATGGCATAACCTCAGTAAATATGCAAATGTAATTTATAGTGATGTGAGTAATTGATAGTTAATGATAACAACCCCCCCTCTTTTTACCTATTTTATTATCTATATTATGTTGAGTAATAATTTATTATATTGTATGTTATAATTAAGCTTTTAGTTTTTATTTCGTTATTATTCTACCTGTCTATATCTGATACCCATTTTAAGGGGGTTGTTATGATATATGTCAACCGCCATTTTGTAGTGGCAGCCATCTTGGATTTACAATGATACTAAATATATACTATTCAATTGTTTTAACATCAGAAATAAAGGTGTGTGTCTACCAAATATCAGAACAATGTATCAACAGGGAGGGGGTAATTTTAAATGTAAAACACACAGGGCTAGCTAAATAAATGGCGATTTCTACCCAAAGTGGGTAGGAATCGCCATCGCCTGATCCTAGAGTTAAGTTTATACAAACTGGTTGGAAATAAAACCTGGCTTAATGGTGTTGGTATTTTTATAAACACAAATTTTATTATCTGTCTAAAATAATGCACTCAATTTAAATGTAATCTAAAATTCTTATTACATAGACAGTAGACCTTTTGACAGGTTGGCTGCAAGGTTGAATGTCCTAAAATTGTCAACGTCATTACATATATGGGACAGGGCTCCCCGCACTGACACTTCCTTATTGACATACTGGTACATATGTGACACATTACTATCGCGGTGCAATGTTGTTAAAGGGTAGGCAAAGCTAAAAACACTATACAGAGTTTAAGAGAGATATAGGTCTTGCTTTGAATATGGAGGTTTAGCCTGTAATGACTGCTTGTTACTAATGTCTTGTTATTTAACTGACCCTAGAATTCGTATTGCTTGTTAATTTGTCTACTAATTTAGATAGTTCTAGATGAAACTTAAGAAACATTGTTTTTAGTTGGACTATTAATCAACTAGAGCATTTTTTACACTTCTTTTTTTGTTAAATACTACAACCTCACTGAAGATATGTGGGAAGTAGAAGTATGCTTCGCTGTATCATCATCCACTTCTAATAAGAAAAAAATGGGAAGGATGAGTATGGGGGAGAGGGTAAATAGGTAAAGAAATATTATTTTTCTGTTTGGGACGATCTTTGGTTCATTAAAAGTACTCAAACAGCATCACATTAGCTTGTTATAGACGGCTCTCAGTAACTGGTCATTTAATATCGGGTGTACACTTTGCTCATTTGCCACCTTCTACTATAAAAAATCACCGAGCTGTACGACTCCTGGGTTCAATTCCAAGACGAGACAAAAAATTTGTGGTATATTTTTAGGACACACACACTCCAGTCTATCTGGTGTCCCCGATTGTATCCCTAGAAGTAGCAGTTTATCTATTTATTAACTTTACATTATTGAATAGTCTATTGTGATATAAATCAATCATGATAGGCTAGGCGCGGGCCGTCTTTGTGCACACATCGCCGCCCTGAAGCGGCTGCCTTTGATTGTATTGGACTAAGCGTATTAAAAAGATTGCGTTGTTTAGTTTATTCGAAGGAAAACGATAACATTTGCGGAAGAACTCCGATTATTACTTGTTGAGGTTTTTAATTGTATTTGTTTAAACTTAACAAATATCTAATATTTTATCATGTTAATGGAAATTTTTATCCTAATATTTGAGCTTCGAGAAACTTATATGAGAAGTTATTTTTTTATGGCTCTAGGTTTAAATGAAATGTATTGGAATATTACGTAACATATATTGAAATTTTAAGGAGAGCTTAATGAATGATTATGATACTGACTAACCAGTGCCTTTCTGTAACATAAAGAAATAAGAAAAAATAGTTAAGACTTCTTTTGTCTTGTGCCAACATTACAAACGTATTGGTGTTTCGGATTGTTACGGCTGTACTGACAGACCCCTCAATCGTTTCGTGAAATAATCGTAAGGGGAATAGTCTCGGTTTCTTGTAAGTTCATTTTACCGCCCACCTTACAGGAAAATCACTCTGTTTATTTGTGAACGAATACAATGTAACGCGTTTAAAATGACGCTTACTCACTTTTATAGATTTCACTGCGTCCGCTATGATTTATATTATTTTGCTGTTGAAGCTCTCAGAAATCATTCTCTAGACAAAAATTCT
This sequence comes from Papilio glaucus, assembly GCA_000931545.1. Taxonomy (NCBI): domain Eukaryota; kingdom Metazoa; phylum Arthropoda; class Insecta; order Lepidoptera; family Papilionidae; genus Papilio; species Papilio glaucus. The sequence continues at coordinate 90,117 of JWHW01025460.1, read as the reverse complement.
TTATTTTGCATCATTTACCTATCTAATCTTGATTTAGAATGTTATTGAGTCTATAACATCCTAAGGTGAGGTCCTAGAGGTCTTATTGGCTTTGTACTCTTAAATGCCACTTCTGGTATTAAGTTACGCGCTAAATTTTTACTAATTCCAATAGAGTTTTAGAAAGATATTTTCTCATGAGATCTAATTGTCTAAAATGAACGTTGCAATGAGTTACTCATAAGTTATTAAACAATGTTATAAGTGTAAAGATATTTGTACAAGCAAGTTCATAGCAGTATGTATTACATGTGACTCACTCGTGAACTTAAGAAGTATCATAATGTCGTTAGTGTTATTTATGTCGTTACGTTTATCAATACGTATTACTGCTGATCTCTGTAGGTTATACATTTTTATAGCATTTGTACTGGTATGTTATTTGAAGACGAGAGAGCGACTATGTCCACCTTTGAGTGTCGCGCATAGTCAATGACAGTATTTCGAACAGTTTTAAAATGGAAACTGCCGTTAGTTGATATTAAAAATGTGAAAATTTTACTTTGCCGTTAAATCATTTAATATATGATCAATTCAACTTTATTCAGACATCTATTATTGCCCTCATTTCAAGACAAAGTTGATCTTTAAATGACTTGCTACTCGAAATATATTATGGAGAAGGAAGGAATCAGCTCGACTGGAAAAGTAGCACAGACGATCTGGACGTTTAACAGAAGATAGAGTCAATAACAGTTTCAAGAATAACGGGTCGAAATCAATATTATGACCTTGTCGTATACGGGCGGAAAGAAGTCTGATGTGTCGGTTGCCGCAGGTCAAATCCGCTTCTCCTTGATCTCCCTTTGCTTATGCACTCGTTTCTTTCCTTCACGTATTACTTACGTTTCACAATGGCGTTGTAATTCTTTTTTAAGAATTTCTGTCGTTAGTAGCTCAAGGTGAAATGGTCCTTCGACCATATAAAAACAATTATTTATAAACCTTAAACTGTTTTCATTCTTCTTTCACCCTTAGTTTTAACACATTGAGAGGGTTCCGCAAGCGGGCTTCGTAAACCAATCGGGCGCGTATGTGAACATAGTGCCAGCGGAGCGGATGCTCGGAATCCGCCTCGCCACTCCTACTGTGTTTGAACACTAATTCCCACTCAAAATTCATATGCAGAGGTTCAGATAAGAATGTGCAGCGATATGCCGGTAGCGGTATACTTAGATAATGTGAATGAATTCTGTAAAATGATTGCAAGCAAGGAGTGATTTCTGAAATGATGGTTGATAGAAAAGCTGTGCCTACCTCATTTGAAGAACAGGAATAGGGCAGGTGAATGACGGTGATGACTCAAATTGCAATTGTAAAAGTGTTTGGGCGTGAATTTAGTGTTCTGTGAGTCACGTTGTCGGCTACAAGTAAATTGCTATGCGCAGTCGCGCGCCAGCCGCGCGCCCCTACTTCCGATAATATTGACTACATAACAGTATAATATAATTTGTATTAATTTTTACTATGGAGTGTTATCCTATACGTAAAGACTATCGATGTTATTTTAATATATCGACGGTCCCTAAGTACACTATCGAAACTGAAAACGGCTACTTTATATTGTCCACATTATATACAATGTGGACAGTATAAAGTAGCCGTTTTCAGTTTCGACAGTGTACGTAGGGACCGTCGATATATGAGAAGATGACAAACACAAGACAGTGTTCTCCTGACGACCGCAACCCGTACCTCCTCCGTACTTTGAGCCAGTTATGTTACAGGTTACTGTTATAAATGTGCTTTAATGCTGTATACAGTCATATCTTTCGAATTAATACGGGTATTTCCCCTACCATGGCAACGGATACGATCCACACTGTGTGTGAGGGGGGGAGGACCTCAATTACTTTTCGTAGAACGCTAGATTTTCGTAATTATACCTTCATAACAAAATTATTATTACGTATTTCCAAAGGTTGGGATTACAGGGATTTAGTATAACAGAGTCGGAAATCTTTTTTACTTTTTATGTAAACTATTTAGACTAATGGTAGAATTAACTTAACTGAAATAGCCAGAACTTTATTTTAGTACCGGAAAGTTTTGAGTGCTTTTAGTTTAGGCCAATTTATTTCATATGGGGACGTAAAATACATCCAAATAATATTTCCTGTTCTAATAAGACCACAAGATTTTTTTTATTTTCTATTAACCGTCCCACAAGATGTGTGTTATATTAATTAAATTGTGACATCTTAATTTTTATAGAATAAGATTCAAAATTAATATCTAAATAAAGATAAAACACAATAAAATTACACCTTAAATG